>CAMZMU010000073.1:10153885-10333466 GCA_947311845.1 Poa pratensis
ATTCTCAAACACACATCACCGATCTTTCATTTTCTCGAACACACATTCATTTTTACCATCTTCCATATATTTTCTTTTCCGCAAGAGCGGGGGATATGTAGAAGGCGACACTCGGGTCGCGAGTTTTCTGTCGGTGTTGTAACTTGGTGACAAGGAACTTACTTCTACTTTGCTGTTTATCAGGAGTCCTGTTTGTGTGGTCATGAAAGCTATTATTCTCATCATCTCATGTAAGACTTGTGTGGCTATTTAGGTGCTCTCGTCCTATCCAGTTCATAGGTCAGACTTTGAAGTGCCAATTGATTGTTAGGTGGTCACCAACCAATAATGGTTAACATAGCTGACCTCCCTTTCTGAGCCAAGTATGAAAAACTTGACTGCCCTTGCCCGGTGTGGCTACTAGCTTGGTATACAGAGAAGCAGTGAGCATCTTCTGTCTGAGAATAAGGAGGGTGGAAGGCCAGGGAGGAAGTGGGAGAGAAGATGCAGGACTGGGCCGGCGTGTTCATCCCCCTGGTGCTGTTCATCCTTTTGTCGCCGGGCCTCCTGTTCCAGATTGCTGGCAAGTGCCGGCTCATCGAGTTCGGCAACTTCCACACCAGCGCGGCGTCCATCATCGTCCACGCCGTCATCTTCTTCTGCTTCGCGGCCGTCTTCCTCGTCGCCATCGGAGTGCACATCGACCTCGGCTCCTGATCGGTCCTCTGAATCCATTCCAGGCACATGTGTGGGTGTGTCGCGTTCCTGTTTTCGCCTTCCATCGGTTCGTTGAGGGGTTGAGTCAACTGAAAGTCTAGGTGTTTTCCCCTGCTGAGTTCCCTGTGTAGCATCATCTGTATGCGTTCATGGATTAAACTGGTTCCCTTGCTTCTAGCTTAGAGTCACTCACTTCTATAAATAAAAGTTCAGTTTCGTGCCTCTTTCCTTGTTTAGAGTATTTGCATTTTCTCTGCGTTGGGAATGATGCTGCTGGACTGAGGAAACAGGTCAGTTACAGACGGTGAGTGAGATGAAATGGGAGGATCTGTTGAGGATGTGTGACGGCATTTGCTGTGATAGCAACCTAGCAACTAACAGTCATTTGTGAAATATTATCAGTTAAGGGTTTGTAAGTGGGATCTATTTGTAGGAGTACATGTTTAGTTCAAAATTTTGGTCAACATATTTACAGCCAAACAGGAGGGCTTAATTATGATAGCTCTTTTTGCCATTGTAGTACCGGAAATCAGTTTTAGGTAATAGGAGTATATGATCCCACTACCAAAAACCGTATTTCAAAATGTCAAAAAAATCTAAACAATTTTTCTGGGTGTATGTTCGCAAACAAAGTTTCGCGGAAAAAAAACATTTTTTTTACTGGTTGTGTAAAAAAGATAAATCCTGGTACTCCAAAATGACTTTGCATGAGACATTTTTTTTATATTTTTACACGAACAACAAAAAAAATATTTTTTCGCATAACTTTTTGTACGAACACAGAATGTCCAGATGTACACCCGAAATTTGTTTTAACATTTTCAGAATGTGTTTTTCATAACGGGTGCATCTAGACCCATCAGTCAAAACACCGTGTCCAGTGTAGTACTTATCTTTAACCTGTAATGTGGAGTGCACATATGTGAACCATTTCCTTGAATTCGTTCCAGGGAAACATATTGTTCTCTGAGGGAACCCTATATATCTTGTTCCAAGGCTTGTATATTGCTAGATCTGGTGCCAACACACTGTGAACATAATACTGGACCGTCCAGGGCACACTGTAACGTGTCCACGTACGAATAACACGAATGAAGGAGCAGGAATCGAGTTACGGCATCTTCTCCGTCTTCTCTGAAGCGGGGTCGTCCATCGCCGGATGCCCGGGATCCGTGCTTAGATTGGGTATCGGAAAGGGATTACCAAGGCCCAAAGCACCACTTAACTTACCGCCCAATCCTAGATTAGCTCTACAAAAGCCAGTCTCTGAACAAGTTTTGGAACCGGCTGATAGCTGCATGCATCGAGTACTGACAACCAGATTTCGACAGCACAAGGTTAACCTCAGCCTGTGAGCAAACACGTACATGCACGACCAGATCCTCTTACTCTATCCCAACCTTGCATACATCACACAAAAATAGTACTCCCTCCGATCCATATTAGTGGGCATAGCTTTGTCTAAATTCATATGTATCTAGTTAAGTATTTAGACTAGATACATGTGTATCTAAACAAAGTTGTGCCCACTAATATGGATCGGAGGTAGTACATGCTTTCCAGCACAAAAACTTACATCAGGAAGAAACATCAGGGGTGAAAAGGGAAGGAAAACAAAGAGATAGCAAGACTGTGACAGGTCCCAGTTATGTTCTATTGGCAGCTCAGGTGGAGAAGAACATGCAAGGCTTCCTCTACATTCCTGAATAACATGGAAATGTGATCCAAACAAGAGCAATAATGAGATTCCTCGGCATACAAACATGAGCGTAGAAACACGTCACCAGGAAGGAGGGCATACAGACACAAGGATTACAAGTACAGTCTCTTTCAGCTACCAGAGCACAAGCATTACACCCCAATTCACTCGCTACTATTTGGCACAAACTAGTGGTATAAGACCAGAATAACCAAACAAAAAGTCTCCAACTACAAGAGTTAGTTAGGTTGGTTTCCTCATGTTGCGGCCCGCCCTGATCACTTCGTCGACGAGCAGTAGTTGCGAGGCAATGATGGGTCTGCACCACAAACAATGTTGTCAGGTTAACAAACAACACACAACAGTACTGTTTTTTTCTAGAAAAAAAGCTCAATCTCGTACCCAGAATTGATGATCTGGCGTTTCACGATGTAGTTGTCGTAGATGCCTTCCATCTCAGGATCGACTGGTTCCCCAGAGTTATGGTTCAGTCCCACGACCAATCCACGGTCATGTTCGTTCTGTCGGAAACATCAGGCACAGTTAAAATTTCTGACGCCCAAACTTGGTGTCAGGAGACAGTAGAGAAAGTAAAAGTGCATACCTCCAAAGCTACAATAACGTCCTGGGTATCTAAACCCGAATTCTCTGCTAGAGTCTTGGGTATAACAAGTAGAGCATCGGCAAATGCCTTCACCCCAAGTTGGGCTCTCTGTTGTTAAGATTACAAGTTAGCAGCATACTCATATTGCTACAGTACGAAATAGCATGTAAATTGTCCAGTGCACTTACTCCCTTAACGGTTTTCTTCACATTGTCCATAAGATGCTTCCTTGCAGCCATCTCAAACGCTCCAGCACCCTGATGAAATAGAAAATATAGGATGACAAATGTGCATTCTCAAGAAGCAGCTGGTCAACCAAGATCCAAAGCAAATAAGCAAGATCCTCAAGCAACGATATAAGACAGCCCACGATAATAAAAAGGATGTTATAAACAACAAGTCAAACAGCACCTACGCCCATAAGAAAACAAAATATCTGTAACCCAGAGAATCTCAATAGCATCAACACTATTACCTCTGTAACATAAGTTAGTTCAATGCAGTAGGATAGCACCCAAAGTGCATATATATTAATAAAATCACTATGCTCAAGTAGACTTTGAAGTTCCAGGCATCATGTGAGAACTAAGAGATCCTAATCAGAATCTATGCAAAAGTGGTTATCCCTGCTCTAGCTAGGAGATTCCATACCACCATATCATTAGCATAACCTATGCTAAACAATATTCAAATGTGCATATTTAGCCAAAAATTCGTTTTGATGCTTTTGGAGAATTTACAAATCATACCAGCACGACAGCTTCATCCTCAACTGTATTCTTAACAGATCTTAGACCATCTCGAACGGCATCCTTAATTTGTGCAATGGTATGGTCATTGGGTCCTGAAAATGTTGACTTATAGTTAGTTTACAACACAGGTAGTATCAGAAAAGATCTGATTGTATCTCGAGAATGAACTAACCTTTAATCAATATAGTACACGAATGGGGATTTTTTACATCTCCACAAACGTGTACTTCTCTTCTCCAAGAACATGCTCATAGACAAGCCCAGCCCAGCCAAGACAGTCTTCAGTCAAGTCATCGACTGAATTGATGGCTTCACCACCACATGCTAGCACAAGTCTCTCCATGTTCCTCCTCTTCGCTCTTCGGAGAGCAATAATCTGCAGCATGCAAATTCTTGAGTCTATAATATTACAAGGCCACCACACAAAAAACTTGTCACGGTTCTAAATTAACGTGCATGGATTCAAAGCTGAATGAATTTAATGCATTATCATCACTTGAAATATCGATCATCATGCTTAGGTCTTTGTACAGTTACATGCCTCGGCTCTTTTAAGTATTTCTACATGGGTTGGTCTTGGACTTAACTGATTGCTCTGTGGCTTATAGAGTAGCATTATGTATAATGTCAATCAACTTTCATGTTCCAAGTTCAGCTGGTGACATCATGACACACATATTCTTAACTAAAAAGATCAAGATTGAATGAAAATGAATTAGAACTATCATGTAGTAACAAGTCAGAATTGGTTACCCCGGCTCTAGCTAGAAGATCAAGGGATGGAGGATCAATGCCCTTTTGGTTAATCACCACAAAATTCTTGTCAGTTCCTGAGCAGACCTGCATGTCATGGAAACACATGAACAATATTTTTAAACGAGAGAGAGAGAGAGAGAGAGAGAGAGAGAGAGAGAACTAAGCAAAATACCTTATTTTTCAGTTCAATAATCTTCTTAACACGTTCATCAACTTGACGTCTCTCTGCAGAAACCATCTTTTCTCTTTGTTCTGCGTTTGAGTAAAAGAATCCTGCATTTATTTCACTGAAAAACTTATGTGTCAGTTAAACAGTTCCCTCGATGATGCATGTAAAACAGGAGATCTAAGTACTGGTTTAAAGTACGCCCCTGCTGCTGCGCACTACTAGTTGTCCCACAACATGCAAGAAAATAACAAAAGTCTGCATAATTCCAGGCATGTTTTCACATTTTTTCGACAAATATTAAAGTATGAACCTTCTTATATCTTGTGCAGACAAACAATATATGGTGATTAAGAAACTAGTGTATGCAACAAAGCAATATATGCAAAAGAATATACCTTTTCTCATATTCCAGTGATACATTAGCAGTCAGGATGTAACAATTCTCTGCCCTGCGCTTCATGTCAGGGTGTCGAGAACCATGGTCAAGGACCAGACCCTCAATCTACAAAAATAAGCAACTAAAGTAAGCGCTCTGATGTTACATTACAACTAGATCAGTTTATTTGTGCAGAGAACATACGCACATAACCGAAAACAACTATAAACAGGTAGCCATGTTCACATGCTTGTGACTGAAAATACGTGTGAACTATTTATCACAAGGTCTAGAAGTTTAGAACTATGATATTGTGCAAAGAGAAAAAAATATTACATACCAGGCGTGTGTCCACGTCGAATTTGTGGCGCATATGCATTATTTCCACCATAAAAAGATCGATTGGTTCATCGCTTTGGCGAATGCACAGGACCTATATCAGGGAACATACAGAAAATACAGGTTAGATAAGCAATTTTGCAGAATAAAAACCTTCATATCACTATAAAAGAAATCTAACATTACCGCGTTTACAACAATATCAGTCAACTGATCAGCCAATCCTTCATACAGCTACAAAAATAGCGAATTTTGTGTAAGACTCCATACTTAAGAGAAGAGTATGGCAAATGTATGCATTCATTTACAAGGAAAAATGGTGAAATAGAGTGAACCACCTTTGTCCTAAGAGTTGTTCTGGCTACCATTTTCAAGATATCCCTGTCAGGCTGATCACCCATAACAACAGGTGTCTTGAATGTCTCGAGAAATTCAAGAGTTGCTTTCTTCGCTACCTCAAAGCCATCAACCAAAAACCGTGGATGAGTACCTGCAAACATAACAATCGGTTACTACGAACTTATAGCAAGGAGCCAGCTAAACTACTACGAACTTATAGCAAGGAGCCAGCTAAACAAAAAACACAAGGGTTTTCCCTCATAGAAACGGCACTGCAATTAGAGGTAGTAGCATCCAACTGGGAAATGCATGTCCAGAGTATATTAATGTCCACAAAGTGCATGTAATACAAGAGTAATCTCTGTCAATTCTATTTAAATATAATCAAAATTAGGCTGTGTTACTCTCTATCTTCAGTTGGCTATAGATTCAGTCAATTAGTTCTGCAAAATTCACATTTAAAAATCTCAGGGATGCAACCCCCATAGAACATCGACATTGGCACACGACAACAATTATGTATCTTCACTTGTCTGTGTAGGCACTTCTGTTTACATGTGAAGATTTGCTAACTATGTAAAAAGCACTCATTCTTAATCTTAATCAACTAAATAGGTGCATTAATTCAAAATACCAGCCCATGATCCCCAGCATAAGAATACTGTTCAGACAGATTAACGCCAAACATTGCACAAGCGTATTGCAATTACACTTATAAGTTCCTCTGAAAAGGACAACCGCATCTAACTGTATAGCGCTTATAAGTTCCTCCTAGATGCCTAACGAATAATTCAAATGCAAACGGGCAAATTTCATGCAACAACGATCATATCAATGATTCAATTCATCAAAGCAGATAAGAGAGGACGGAATCCTATAACCAGACCTTCTTCGATGCATCGTTCGGACTGCTTCATAAGCTCCCCGATGAAAAGCACAGTTGATGTGGTGCCATCGCCACTGGAGTCATCCTGCGCTACGGCTGTCCTTGCTATCATGATTGCTGTAGGGTTCTGGATTTGCTGCGAATACCAACACAAAAAACCTAAGAAACAGGACAAGAGGGCACTGAAAGGTCATCATCAGTACCACTGTGAGGTGTGAGCATATTTCATACCATTTCTTTCAGGAGGGTGTTCCCATCCTTGGTGAGCTTGATGTCACCAGCTCCACCCACAAGCCTGAGCATCGCAGACAAAAAACAGTCAGATATGGCAAATATTACCGTCGCTGTGTGTAAAGATGCCGAGTTACCTAGAGCTAACCATAAACCCATAAATTTATACCTCGACGGCTGAAGAGATTGACAGAAACTACGTAATTAGCAACCCAAACTTAGTCCAATCAGCCAAAAGCCCAAAAACCGAAAGTATTGCTGAAAGCATATTGCCCTGACATGATTCCTTCTAAACCTGAACAGTTAACAACACAAATTCGCAACATCTAGACTTGTGTAAGAATATCGAAATGGGGAAAGACCTCCGCTCAAAAGTGCACTCAAGTGAGATCAGCAGACCCCTGTTAAGGAGATGCGCAGATCAACCCCGCACCGCCCGCCATTTCAGGCCCGCGGGCTAGATCAACGGCGATAGGAAGAACAGCGCCCAGATTCCGATGCAGAACGCTCTTAAGCCTCGCGAACTACCTAGGTGGAGGCGCCCTAACGGAAACCTAGAGCTCGCGGACGAAGGGTGCGGGATCCAGAGCACGATCTAGATACTTGGCTTCGCCGCATCTGGCGTCTAGGGCTAGAGCGGGAAGGAGTGGAGGGTGCGAGAGATAAACTTACATCTTGATGGTGCCCTTGGGGCCGAGGTTGGTGCAGAGCACCTCCTGGAGGCCCTTGGCGGCGTTGATGTTCATGTGCAGCGCCGCCGACTTGTTGAGAACCTCCGCGTTCTGGTTCAGCATGCGGATCGACATGGCTGCCGGACGGCGGCGGAGAGCGCGGGGGCGCGGGGAGGGCGGCGGATCGGAGCGAGCGGCAGCGAGAGAGAGAGGAGGAGGGGGGAAGATGGGAAGAAAGCGGGGTAGGGTTTTGGCACGCCCCTTCCAAGTAGCACGGCCGCACAAGTGGGTTGCTTCCAGGCCCTTCGTGGGCTGGGCCAGGCCCGCACTTTTTGGGCAGTTTTGCTTTCAGGCCGAAATTGTCATCTTTTCAAAATGGGTACTCCCTCTGATCTTGGTTTTTTTGGCGGATGTATACAAGACATATTAATTATCCTCTATGTTTTATATTTTTTAGATTTTCTCATATACTCCCTCCATTCTCGAAAGAGTGTAATTCCAATTTTGTTGAAGATTCAAATATTTCAAACTTTGACCAAGTTTATACAAAAATATATGTTTGACTGTGCCTTCCCTGCAGTCGCTGCCACAGCCGCTGCCTCCTTGGCCTTTAACACCGCGGCCGAAACCGTCGCAGCCGCCACCTTGGCATGTAACGCCGCAACCGCGTGCTTGGCAGCATCTATAGCCTCGTTGGAGGTCTCCGCAGCCGAGGCCGCCACCGCTGATGCGTCCATGTTGGCGAGACGAGGAAGCGAGGGTTAGGGAACGAATAGGCATGGTAGTGGCGGTGCGGTTGGGGAACGAATTGGCAAGTAACCTGCGCGTGCGATTGGGTGGGTTAAATTTATTGCGGCGAGAATGAAGGAGACGGGAAAATTAGCGGGATTTTCGCGTGAACTTACTTCTCTTGGTCGGTCGGTCCAGATGTCAGATGTGCTCTCAAATATGGAGAAAGCTATCCTAACCCAATGATAGTTTTGTGGTAGAAAAAGGCTGAAACATAATTAAATCCATTTTAACCGACAGAAAATGGAACCTCAAACATATACAACCATTTTAAGTTGCTTTTATTTGGACCATAAACGTGTCAAACAAGTTTTTTTCTTTTGCGAAAAGATACACAGATCTATTGATAATCATCCATATCAGTAGAAAGAGCTCAAAAAGTAATACTACAAATTATAAAGAGTTCCTTGGACCACCTAACATTGCCCCTCCATCGAGTTTGTTGTAGTAGACAAACGAGAAATCGTCGTGCTAAGCCCACAAATGACCATCGCAACACATCAGAAACCATCAGGAAAAAAAAGACTCGTAAATCGCAAGAGTTAGACCTGAAACCACACCGACGAACACGAAACCGACTGGATCCCAGAAATCCATCCAAACCCAACTCCACGCACCCTCTATCGGCGCTAGACGCACCACCGGAGCGATGATAAGGGAGGGAGAATATTATTCTAACTTCTGAATGTGGATGTCGCCTAACCATTTCGAAAAATAAACTAAAAAAACATGCTAGACAAAGAACGAAGACCCTCCCCATGGTCTGCCTCACCTCCAAGGACACAAGAGATGGATCAGTCCAACGGCGTCGTCGGCGAGAACGACGGTTTTCCTAGATGGGTTTTACGATCGCCTCTCTCTCCGTGGAGTCTTTGATAAAGAAGACACAACGAATTAAGCTCTTGTTGGTTCATAACAGTTTGATAATTCTTATTCTGGTCAAATATTCAAAGGGCTCGAGATGGAAAAATCAAGTGTTCGGGATGGAAAAGAATAAATCAAGAGATCCTTTTACTCTGGAAGAAATTAAACTGGTGGTTTTCGGGATGGAAAAGAATAAATCACCGGGACCAGATGGATTTCCTGTTGATTTCTATCAAGTGTTCTGGGAGGTGATCAAATTTGATCTAAAAGCCTTGGTGGATGATTTTTATCTTGGCAATTTAGATGTGAAACGGCTTAATTGTGGTATTGTCACTTTGGTGCCGAAAATTAAGGACCCTAAAGATATTAGGAAGTTTCGACCCATATGTCTTCTTAATGTAAGTTTCAAAATTTTGACCAAGTTGATCATGAATAGGGTCTCGCCTATGGTGGGGCTCTTCATTCAAAAAACTCAAACGACCTTTTTGAAAAACAGGAATTTTTTGGAAGGTGCGAGTATTTTACATGAAACCTTAAATTCTATGCATGTTATGAAATAATCTGGGCTTATGTTTAAAATCGATTTTGAAAAAGCGTATGATAAAATCAAATGGCCGTTTGTGCTTCAAACGCTGAAGATTAAAGGGTTCCCAGAATTTTTTTTTTATCTGATTATGGGTACAATTAGAGGTGGTAAGGTTGGTATTAAGGTTAACAATTCGATTGGACCTTATTTTCCTACTCACCAGGGTTTGAGGCAAGGGGATCCCTTGTCTCCGATTCTGTTTGATCTTGTTGTTGATGCTCTCCCTATTATCTATTATGATAGAAAGAGCAAAAAATAATGGTCTAATTAAAGGGTTGATGAAATAGTTTATTGCTGAAGGGTTAGTCATTTTGCAATATGCGGACGACACTGTTTTGTTTATAGAGGATGACTTGGAAAGTGCTAAAAATCTGAAGTTGCTATGCTTATTTGAACATATCTCGGGGCTTAAAATTAACTTTGACAAAAGCGAGCTGTATTGTTTTGGAGAGGTTGCACTGAAAAAAGATCGATTTAGTATGATTTTTACTTGTTCGGTTGGAACTTTGCCAATGAAATATTTGGGGGTGCGGCTGAATAAGACAAGGATCACAAGCAAAGAATGGAAGAAGGCTGAGGAAGGTATGGAAGGGAAGCTAGGTTGTTGGCAAGGGAAACTACTGAATATTGGAAGAAGATTTACTTCGATTAAATCTAGTCTTTCTTCCATAGTCTTATACATGCTATCCTTCTACAAAATGTCTGTAGGAGTAGCTAAGAGGTTCGATTATTACCAGGCTAGATTCTTGTGGGGAGAGGATCAAGGGATCCGAAAATATCATCTTGTTCAATGGCCAGTGTTTTGTTGTCCTAAAGAGCAAGGAGGTTTGGGGGTCCTAGACCTGAACTGCATGAACAAAGCACTGCTTATGAAGTGGCTGTGGAAACTCGAGAATGAGGAGGGAATTTGGCAGGAACTGTTGTGGAACAAATATGTTAAGCAAGGCACTCTTTCAGGTGTGACTGTCAGAGTAGAGGATTCAATGTTTTGGAAATGTCTGATGGGAGATAGAGACATGTTTTATGGTTGGTGTAATAGGAACTTAGGAGATGGTGTTAAAACGATGTTTTGGGAAGATATGTGGATAGGAAACATACCTTTGGCTGTAAATTTAAAGCTCTGTTTGATGTTTGCCAAACTAGAGAGGTCAGTGTCGCTGAGGTTTATGCCAAAAGTATTAACTTCCTACGCTTTCGAAGACACTAGTAGAAGAATGTCTTTTAGTGGCGCACCAAAAAGACATTCTGTGGCGCATGGTGGGTGCGCCACAGAAGTCTCGCCACACAAATATTTATTCTGTGGCGCACCCCGTCCGTGCGCCACAGAAATAGCTCAATTCTGTGGCGCACCTAGGCCGTGCGCCACATAATTAGTCTTTTAGGGGCGCATTCCAGTGGCGTGCGCCACAGAAATGGGTGCGCCACAGAATTAAAAAACCGTGCGCCACAGAATATTTGGCTGCTTCCCACTGTATAAATACAGGTATATTACAGTATTTATACAGAAATATATGTATATTACAGTTTTTATACAGAAATAATATAAACAATAATATATTTTGACACGGTATATGAAAATAGACACATTATACTATATCATCACATCACTTAGAGCCCAAGATACATACATATAGTGACAAGTGTCAAACTGATTGTACAAAAGTTCGTCTCATGTCACATAAGTAATAGTACAAATGAAGTTGTCACCGCCTAAACTATGATCAAATAGAGAAGAGCCGCGATGATGGTGAGCAAGAGCGGGAGCATGATCATGGAGTCTTCTTCTTGAGCGGCGCCGGAAATGGTTTGTAGCCGTCTTTCGTCGTCCACGTCCTGCTGTCATTCTGCAGAGCTAGGCGTTCTTCGATATTCCTCTGACACAACCCTGGAGATAGATTGAGATATATATTGGTTAATAATATAAATAGATTGAGTATGACAAGTCTATAGTAAAAAAAATAAAGAAGCACTTGTTGCGAGTATGCATGATTTATCCTACCATTGCCTTTGTTGAAGGCCCCCCTGATGTCACAACATCTTCGTAGATGATAAGCGACAACTCCTTCTGGATGAGATGGAAGTCTTCTCTAAGCTTATCATCGGTGATTTCCCCCGCAAATTTGGTCCATTCTCGGAAACTAGATGGCAACTTTGTTTTCAGTGCATCCCGGACAAACCCTTTCATGTGATGGAGGACGTAGAAGGCATCCTTCACGCTGCCATGCTTCTGCTTGATGCAATCGAACTGGGTCCCATGCCTGAACCGGTGTTTGTTGTCATTCGTGAGACATTCCCCCTTCGTCTGTCCTTTTTCGAAGTGGCCTCCCTTTTGGGCGTAGCCCTCGAGAGCCTCATCGAGAACACCCTTTATTCTGGTGTAGTCTTTCTTCTTGCTCAAACTCCCCGAGTGAAATAAGTGGCAATGGACCACCTCGGGCTTAGGATGATGAGTATGCAGTACTTGTCCCTGGTCGGAAGAAATGCAGTGGAAAGGATCAACAACGGAAGAAATCTATAAGAAAGCATAAGATAAGACGGCGGCGAGCGGATGTGTACTTACTCGGGAAAGAAAGGCAGAAGAAGGCTGTTCTTCCTCTTGTTGTTCAGCATGAACCTCTGGAGGTACTCCGTGGCCATGGTCCATGTCCTTGATCCTTCCACCAGCTGGCTGTCACGCATGTAGTAGGGATCCACTACCGTGACGTACGGGGTATCATCTCTCTTGATCTTCCTCGCCATATTGATCGCGTATAGGCGGACCAAGTTATAGTCCAGCCGTCTAGAGTGAAAAAGGTTGAAGACGTCCTCGAACGCTATGAAGAACAGATCGGCGGGGGCTTCAGTAACGTAGTCCACGTCCTTTGGCACCTGGACCGTGAACACCTGGTAATTTGGATTCTTGTCTTTAAGAAGGATGCCCTCTAGCGTCAAGATAGCTTGATGCAAAGAGTGCATGGGTCCTTCTGCGAGGCAGAGCAGCTCCGGAGGCAGTATCGGTTTCCAGCTTCATGAACTCGGGTCAAGCCATCCGCACGGGGTGATATCATGTCTTCATGACCCCGGATAACCTTAGGAGCTGGCTGGCTTGCAGAGGCACCTCGCCTACTTCTCTTCTTATGCTTGTTCTTCATCTCGGGGATGGTGGGGGTGCAGTGAACCCTGCGTAAACCGTTTGTTGCAGTGTGCCAGGGCTGAAAATGTTACCCGTTTGTCTGGAGCTTGATCGCCGGCCGCCGGAGGCGTGTTTTGAGAAAAACTCAGGCGCTGGCATGTGGTGGGACGACTAGGAAGATCACCGTGACCGCGGAAGGGTTTCTCATCCATAGCAGGCATGTACAAATCTTTGCTCGCGCCCGTGTTGAGGAAGCCATTGACGTCGATATTATCATCATCGTCGTCGTTGCCATCAAGTTGAGGTGCAACGTCTTTGGCTTCGGACGGCTGTTGCGGTACAGACATTCCCAACAGTCTTTGGTGGCGGCTGGTGGTGGCAACGACCGGCGGTTCCTTCCGGGTGGTGGCGACTGCTGCTTGTGGCGCCGGTTCCTTCCCAACAGGTTTTCGTGGCGGCTTCGAGGGCCGAACGATCGGGGCCGGAGTTTAGAGGTGGCGGGTGGAGCGGCGCCTTAACCCCTGAAGAACCCCCCAAGACGAATTTGGGTCTTCGGCCATTCCAGGACCCACTTGGGGCAATTTCCAAGGAGCATGTGCTCCTCGGCTCCCGGAGGTTGCATGGGGGGTCGATGGCACTAAACTCAGGCACTACCTCAGTCACCCTGACCCTCATCACGGCCTCGCTCATTCTAGTGTTGTGCATATCACGGCACATTGGTTGTATGAGCATGCCCTCAGCAACTTCCTTCAACTCGCCGTCGGGTACCATCCTATGCAGGAGTATGCAAGGCGTGTCCTTTTGTGAACAAATGTTGGGCATCATGAGGTGGCAGTCATAAAAGGCAGAGTTATAGAAGATGACGCGGACTAAGTAATTAATTAGTTACCTTGTCGATGGCGTTGATCTCGGCTAATGTCGAGACAAGGGCGCCGGTGCCGGCGGCCGGCCTAACATTCTCCTCCGGCCGCTCGGGTGGTGGCGCCTCGGTATCTTTCGCGGGAGGGGCGTCGGTGCGACAAAAGGGACCGGCGGCTGCAGCGCATCGTTGGGCGTTGGGGTCACCAGGTCCGGCGACACGGCCTGGTTCATGGTTGAGTTGCTGCCGCTGAAGCTGGGCACGTGTATGGGCCCACGTTGACCTCCCGCATTCCAAGCAGCTAACCCCTCCACAACCCAGGGGGTATGATCGTCCGGATCCTCTCGTCCACTAACTTGTCCATGTGCTGGAGTCCACTTTTGCTGCTCTAGTGACTCCACCTTCTTCCTTAGCTCCACAACCTCGGGTATTATCCCTCTTCATCTTCCTCCTCTCCTTTCTCTTCTCCGGGTCAGATGAGTAGTACTGTAGGAACTTCATGCTCGTACCAAAGCCGGACACACGGCCAGCTGACGTCGGCGGCTTCGACTTGTCCCTATCCTTGTAAGCGTTCGTCGCCCTGTTGAAAGTCGTGTCCCACGGCTCCGTCGACTCCTGGGACGACGGGCCATCCTCAGCGTCAGCCTTCAACTCATCCTCCTGCAGACAAAGGAAATTAAGGTGAACCCATGTAGAAATATATGGCTTCGTTATCTAATTAGATCAACGCAATGGACTTTGAGATATCCGCGGAAATTAAATTCCTTACCAGCAATTTCTCGAATTTCACATCTTCATCGTCGGTAACGAATTCCCCCGCCGGTTCAGATAGTAGCGGGACCGGACAAAGTTCCTCACTTGCTCGTCCGTGATTTTGTGCCACTGGTTCTCTTTTCCCAGTTTTGCAACAATGGCATCCTCCTTGTCCCAAACGGGTGTTTTCCTCGGTAACCGCCGCTTCCCAAACGGTGGTTACCTATGTTCAGGTCCCGCATATCCTTCCCCACTGGGTCCATTTTTAGCCTCCTCAGACTTTAAGGACTCCTTGAATATCTCGAACTCTTCTTTGTCGAGCGTCGGGTCTTTGGCACTTATCTCCTCCCAGCTGTCACCCTTATTGATCTTCTTCTTCACCCGGAATTTCCAGCTGCTCAAGGCGGTGCTCATCTTCGTGATGGCTAAATTGTCCACCTTTTTGTTGAACGGAAGCGGGAACGTGTATCGTTGGTGAAGCTTCATGAGGAGGTTTTCGACCAAAGCCTCATTGCCCTTGCTTCTGAGGTCCTTCGTGTTGATCGACATGCTTTCCCGGACGATGCACCCTAGTTGCATGTTGTACCCTTTGGCAAGCTTTTCCGGCTCCACTGGTAGGCCACTTGGCGTGACCTTGGTGAACGCGTCTGTGACGTTGTCGAGCGATTGCGGTGTCCGATCCCTCCTTGGTTTCTTCCGCTTCTTAGCGGTCGGGTTGCTACCGGTAGGACCATCCGTGTGGTCGCTGATACGTCCAAAACGTATCTACTTTTCCGAACACTTTTGCTATTGTTTTACCTCTAACTTGTGTGTTTTGAATACAACTAATGCGGACTAACGCTGTTTTCAGCAGAATTGCCTTGGTGTCTTGTTTTTGTGCAGAAAGTCAACTTTCGGGAAAAACACCAGAAAAGATCGCAAACCTACTATTTTACCAGAAGAATCACGGAGCCAGAAGGGGAGACGGAGAGGGGCAAGGAGCCGCCCTCCTCACCAGCTGGCGCGGTGGGCCCATGGGCCGCGCCAGCCTATGAGGAGGCCGACTCGGCCACCTCCCCGAGCCCATCTTTCGACTACTTAACCCTTCTGACCTAAAAACGTCGGGGGTCGTCCACTTCATCCAGAAACATCACCGTACGCCGCCACCATCGCGAAACCTATTTCGGGGACCAGAAACTTTGTTCTGGCACTCCGCCGGGACGGGGAATTGGAGGAGATCATCGCCATCATCATCACCGACGCTTCTCCATCGACCATCCATGTTTCCCCCATCCATGTGTGAGTAATTCCGTGCTGTAGGCTGAGGGGATGGTAGGGATTGGATGAGATTGTTCATGTAATAAGCTATAAGATCATTAGGGCATGGTGCCCAGTATCCGTTGTTAGTACTTATTGGTGTTGTTGCAACTTGTTGAGCTTAATGCTTGTCACTAGGGCCCGAGTGCCATGATTTCAGATCTGAACATGTTATTGTTTCATAATGATATGCACTGTTTATTGATCATACCTGCAAGTTGTATACACATATGTTGTCCGGAACCCGCGGTCCCAAAGTGACAATAATTGGGACAGCCGAGGGGAATGGCTGCGATGTGAGGATCACATGTGTTCACGTGTGTTAATGCTTTGCTCCGGTACTTTATTAAAAGGAGTACCTTAATTACCAGTAGATTCCCTTGAGGCTCGGCTGCCCCCGGCTGGTAGGACAGAAGATGTTGTACAAGATTCTCATTGCGAGCACGTACGACTATATACGGAACACATGCCTATGTTTACTTAGTACTTGGATGCTTTATCATTATTATCTGCAATGCCTATGTCTTGATTATTATATGAGCTATCTTATCCATGCAGCGCCCGTTCATCCATCCCTATGCCTACAGTGTTTTAATCCTACTGTTTACTGCAATCACTACTGCTGTCTCTATTTACTGCTGCTATTATTTCACCGCTACTACTGCTATAAAACTGTTGCTACTGATAATCTGTGTCGAGCAAGACTATTCACTGGTGCAGCTGAATTGACAACTCCGCTATTAAGGCTCTCAAGTATTATTTGGCTCCCCTTGTGTCGAATCAATAAATTGGGTTTTACTTCCCTCGAAGACTGTTGCGATCCCCTATACTTGTGGGTCATCAGTCGCCACCATCGGTGGTGGTGGTGTCATCCTCATGACCGCCACTAGCAGCTCCATCTGTGGTTTCGGCGTCCTCCTCCCGGTCCTCTTGCTCATTGTCGGCATTGGCGGCCTCCACCTCCTCCATCTCCTGGGACAGCTGACAGAACGACTTGTTGGCATGTCTAGCTTCTTCTTCGACGCTCATGTGCTTAGAAGGGCTGGCTTCCGACATGTTTACACAGCATTAAAAAGAGGCAAAAGGTTAGTACAACAAATATAAGAAAAAAATCACTTAATTAAGTACTAAGATACCCCGACCCATGCATTAGTCGCAATACCCCATATGTCCTATTTTTAGGAAGGTCATGCCAAAATTGGCATGACTTTGCTAAAAAAAGGGACATATGGAGTACCCGAATTTGCCGGAACGGAAGTTAATCGACGTTCCGGCAAACTCAAGGGCCTCATGGGTACCTGCAGACATTTCACAAATCATATGTCCTATTTTTAGCAAAGTCATGTCAAAATTCACGAAAAAATTCGGCATGACCTTTGCTAAAAAAGGGACATATGGAGTACCCGAATTTGCCGGAACGGAAGTTAATTGACGTTCCGGCAAACTCAAGGGCCTCTCGGGGTACCTGCAGACATTTCACAAATCATGTTGCCGGCATCTCCGGCCGGCAACATCCACATCAACACATATCCACATCTCCGGTCGGCATCTCCGACCGGCAACAAACATACACATCTCACAAACATACATATACACATCCACATCCACATCATGGCCGCCACTTCTCACCTGAAATCACGCGGATGTTCTTCTAAATTTCCTACATACGGCAAAATAATGCATTAGTTAATTAAAAATGCATCTTCAAGACAGTTAAAAAGTACCAACTTTGGAGGCTTACAAAATTATCAAATCTTGATCCTATTTACAATGTACCTTCATGGATCTCTTGCACTATGTTATTACTTCATGATAAAGCTCAAAAATAATTTTTTGAAAACTTCAAACACCTTAATTCAAGTCAGTTTTAAAGGTATGTTTAAACAGTGACCATATGTTTAAAAATCTTAAACCTCAATTTTTTCATCTCCAATCTAACCTAACACTACCCTAGCAACTAACACTAACCTAGCAACTAACACTAACTTGGGTTTGGAATTTTAACAAACACCTAGCTAGCTAGAGGTAGGGGAAGGAGGAGATGAGGGAGAGAGGGGCAGCGCACCTCGAGGAGGGAAGGGAGGCGCGGATGGGCGGTGGAGATGCTCCTCGTGGCGCGGATGGGCCGACATTTTTTGGGGACTGGATGAGAGGTTTTGTTCCCAAACAACGAAGGTTAATTAGAGTAGGTGTAGCGGCTATTCTCTGGTCTATATGGAAGGCCAGGAATAATGCCTGTTTCCGATTCATTATTCCTAATAATCCTTGCAGTGTTACTAATACAATTGGTCACTAGACGACCGCCTGAGCTTCTCTTCAGGGAAAGGAAGCATATCGAGTGGCGATCAGTTGGGGAGCCAAATTGTTCGTGCAATTATCAAATGAAGTTTTCCAAGCCAATCATGGATGGAGGCCAGCTACAAGAAGACTAATGGGGTGATGTTGGAAAGAGGATGACTTAAAACCTGGAGATGCTGAAGTTTTGGAAGTGCCTCCGTGAGAAGAAGCTTTTACCTACTGTTGGCCCCTATAAAACTCTTTCGCTGTAGCTTTGTCTGCAGGACGTGTCTGCCCTGTAATAGATTCTACGTAGAGGCTTGAGTAGGGTGTGTTGTTCTAACACACTCCTTTCCTCCTCGATTATGTCGTTGCTGTTTTTTACCTTTCTTAGTTTCTGTAATAAAAAGACTACTGTGGTTTCTAATAATGGAAATCGGGGGTGACCCCTTACGTCTAAAAAAAATTCAAAGGGCTCGAGACACACTGTACGTTCTTGATTTTTGCTGTCCAAGATTGCAGCAAGGCAAGCACATTGAAAATGGGCTCGAAATGGATGAAATTTAACAGGCGAGGCGGGGTGATGAAATTCATATGGTCATCGTACAGTGTTCATTGTTGATGATGAATTGCTGATGAACTGAACCCTGGATGTCATGTTCAGGCTCCAATCTTGGCATCCGCTGGAGGCAGGCCTCCCTCCGTGTCAGGCAGCTGACCGACATACGTCGAAGGAACAAGAAGCATGGTGAGTCACGAGCTGAATCGATCGAATCGAATCCACCGTGGTAGAGAGTTTCGAGAGGTCGACGTCGTGACTCGTAAGAGCATCTCTAGCAGAACCCGCAAAACCAGAAACTGCAAAAGCATTTTGCGGGTCGCGTTTTTCGCGTTTTTGCTCGGTATTTCGTGCAGCGAAGAACAGAACCCGCAAACGCAACCTGCATTTCTTCGATTTGGAAATTTGAGAATTCGCGGGAACGAACTAGTTCATATTGGACAGCAGCACGAGTCGATTTTTACACAAAATGCGGCCTAGTTCGCCGCCGATCAAACCTAGCCTACATCTACGCTAGCCTAGGTCGCCGCCGATCAACCCCTACTGGTCAAAATGAGGCTCCTCACCGGAGCCATGGGCGCGGCAGCGACGCAGCGGCGGAGGAGCTTCACTCCTCGTCGGAGACGAGGTCGATGACGGGCGGGAGCGTGCTGATGACCAGCGCCTGCTCCAGCAGCCCCTGGTTGATCTCCGCGGCGACCTTGGCGGCGGCGGCCTTCTCCTCCTCCTCGTACTTGGAGCGCATCATCGCCGCCGCGAGCTGCCGCTCCATCTGGTCGTCGGGGACGAAGTCCTCCGGCCCGAGCGTGACCCCGAAATGCCCGGGGTCGTAGTCCTCGGCGGCGGAGCACCTGAGGCCGCGGAGGAGCTGCCCTCGCCGTGGCGGAGGCGCAGTTGCTGGCGGCCGCGGATCTCAATCTCGCGCTCGCGCCGGAGCCGGTCGAACTCCGGCAAGTCGCGGCGCACCGACCCGCCGCGACTGTACTTCTGTGCGCCGCGCTTCCGTGCGCCGTCGCTGTGGACGACCTGCGCGCGCTTCTCGTCGGAGTAGTCTCCGCCGAACCGGTCGTCGCCGGGGAGCGCCGCCTCTGGTTCCCTCTTCGGCGCCATGGCTCGGCGTCGCCGGATCTGCGGGAGGGGTGGCTGGATTGCTCGTCGGAGACGGCGGAGGGGCGGCCGGACTTCTCGATGCGTGCGAGGAGGAGTGGGGATTTCGACCCGCATCAGCGGTCGCAATCCGGCTAAATACAGGCTCGCCGCTTCGTTTCTCGGGCCCCGCAAAACGTTTGCGGGCTGGGCTAAATATGCAGGCTCTGGTCTGGCCCAAAACGAGCACCAAACCCGTAAACTCGCCGGAATTATGCGGTTCTACCCCTTTGGTTGATGCTCTAAGCGATGACGCCGTGCTCCCCTACCCGACTACCGTCTCCACTCCCATTCTTCCTCTTCTTCTCCCACGCCGCTCCTCTCGCCTCGACCGCCCGCCGCTTCACTCACAACCCGCGCTCTCCTCCCGCTGCCCGCCTCCGCATCTGCCGCGCCTCCTCCACTGCCGATACGCCGGAGATGGTGAAGGCCATCAGGGTCTGCGAGCTCGGCGGTCCCGAGGCAAGCCAAGCGCCACTCACTTTCCCCCTGGGGGCGGGCCGCGGGGGTTCTCTTGTCTAATCGATTTCTGATGCGCAGGTGATGCGATGGGAGGAGGTGGAGATCGGCGAGCCCAAGGACGGCGAGATCCGGGTCAAGAACACCGCCATCGGCGTCAACTTCATCGACGTCTACTTCCGCAAGGGGGTCTACCCCGCTCCCCTCCCCTTCACGCCCGGTACCCGATCAATTCACCATCTTTGTTCACACTATCCAATAAGTTCATCCGAGCAGAGCCACGCTGACACAAAAGAGATTTCAACCAGATTGCTGATTTGTAATTTTGCTGATGAACTAAACTGATGGTGCTCTCCGATAGATAGGTAACGCATGCAGTAAAACAGAAGAAACCCCGGGCCAGTTGCCACTCAAATCAACCTCGTCTCCGCTTACCTAGTTTGAGGATAACTGAATCTATGCACCAACATTATAGTAAAATACACCATAACCTAGACCTTGTTGATGATAAATTGCTGATGAACTGAACCGATGGTGCTCCATAGTAGCACTGCTGCATACTGATCATAAGACCAAATACTTCAATCTAGTTTATTGCTCAAAACTGGTGGTACATATACTACAGAGCATCAGAGTGTATCGCTTGTATCGATGGGCTCGCGCAGTCGCGCTTTGCACCTTCATCACATCCCTAGCATCAGTGTTTCCATTCTATCGTCTAGCTTTATGATCTGTTCCATCTGCCTCCAGGTATGGAAGCTGTTGGTGTGGTGACCGCAGTAGGGCCTGGCCTGACCGGCAGGAAAGTCGGGGACGTTGTTGCATATGCTGGCAAGCCTATGGGTTCTTATGCTGAAGAGCAGATTTTACCAGCCAATGTTGCCGTCTCTGTTCCATCTTCCATAGATCATAAGACAGCGGCTGCTATAATGCTCAAGGGGATGACTGTGCATGTACTAATCCGCCGTGTATTTAAGGTAAATTCTGTCTTCTTTCCTTGTGCTTCACAGTCCCTTTATCATCTGACATTCGCAGATCCTTCAGGGTTGAGTAATTCATCCTCGGAGATTGCCTTCCTGGCAGTCCAAGGTGCACTGGTCTGCACTGTAACACTTACACTGATGTTCTTAGCAGCTACAACTCTCTGTATCCTCAACTTATGTGACTGAAGTTGCTTCATAAAAAAATCAGAGCATATAAATAAGACACAGTGTTTGTCTCCGGGGCATGATCACGATTGTTTATGTGTTACTTATTGCAAAAAAGATTATCAACCTCTACAACAGACGTGGCAGCATGCCCTGTTTTCTTTTATGTTCGGAGTGACGTCTTAGTACTTAGTGTATATACTAGATATGCTCAGGGCTTAACAGTACTTCATGATTTACCTGACTTTCATGACAGCGAGCTTGACTGCATTTTGATCACCATGCAGGTTGAGCCTGGTCATACTATTCTGGTCCACGCTGCTGCCGGTGGAGTCGGTTCACTTCTTTGCCAATGGGCAAATGCACTTGGTGCCACTGTCATTGGAACTGTTTCAAATGAAGAGAAAGCTGCACATGCAACTCAAGATGGATGTCACCATGTGATCTTGTACACGAAGGAAGATGTTGCGATGAGAGTCAAGGAGATTACAGATGGAAAAGGTGTAAATGTGGTTTATGATTCTGTTGGAAAGGATACATACAAGGTAAGGCTGTTGTACTAGGTCTTAGTTTAAACGTTTAATTCACTTGAAAACTTGGAGTACATGATTTGATAATTTCTATTTCTGTATGTAGGCTTCTCTGGAGTCTTTAGCTCCCAGTGGTTATCTGGTGTCGTTCGGGCAGTCCTCAGGTTCGCCGGACCCCATTTCAATGAGCGACCTGGCTGCCAAGTCGCTGTTCCTGACGAGGCCAAGCATGTTGCACTACACCGGTACTCGCGACGAGTTGCTCCAGTCAGCCGGCGAGGTCTTTGCTAATGTGGCCAGCGGGGTGCTGCGCATCCGTGTGAACCACACGTACCCGCTGTCCGAAGCAGCCCAAGCCCACGCTGACCTCGAGGCCAGGAAAACCTCGGGCTCAATATTGCTGATCCCAGGCAAATAGGCACCTTTTTTCTTCTTTTCGGCAAGTGAATGAAGAATAAATAGGGATGGGGATGATACGTGTGCTCGACAATGTTTGTGTGAATTTGGTAGCAGTTGGGCATTCGAACACTGAAGCCTCTGTATCTATGTTGAATTCAGTAAGGATGAGCGTATGGTGGTACTGGATTGAATTGTGGTGCACATCACTGTCAAGTAGGAGTACCTGTGAATGTGATCGTCTCATGTCATGTGTTCATTGGTTGCGAGATGAGAGACCGCCATGTGTCATGTATCAGAACTACGAGTTGACCTTTTTACCTGTCTCTGTCTCTGCTCGGCAGATATAAGAAGAGATTAGGAAGCATCTTGTAAATATTTTATGGCGTGATTATCAACATTTATTTATTTTGTTTGCTTGCTTGTAAATGAAGGGAACATAAGAGAGAGTTGTTCACAAGTCGACTTTACAACTTGTTGTCAACATTTTATCCTTTCTTTCGTTAGTTTTAAATTAGGGTTAGAAATAAGACGAGTTGTTCACAAGTCGACTTTATGAATTTATTTACTACATAATGCTAGCATAAAGAAACGAAAGAAGAAACACAATTGGAAGCGTCATCCTTTCCCTTTTTTCCAGTTTAAAAGAAGAGGAAGAAAGTTGTTTCAAAACGAACCGAAGAAACAGCAACACCTGTGGTGGCTTCTACTCTTCTCCAAGAAACAGGGGAAGAGAAACAGAGGAGAGGTTGACGATCCATGGCGGCGGCGCAGCAGCAGCGGTGGTGGTGATGCGGCACGGCGACCGGCTGGACCACGCGGAGCCCATGTGGCCGGCCAACAAGCCCCGTCCCTGGGACCCGCCCCTCACCGACGCCGGCATCCTCAGGGCCTGGACCGTCGGCAAGCGCATCAGGGCGCAGGCCGCCGCTGACGGCTACCAGCTCCACCGCGTACTCGTATCCCCCTTCTTCCGGTGCCGCCAGACCGCCGCTCAGGCCGTCGCCGCGCTCTGCGCCGTACCCGACGACGCCGACCTCGGCGCCGTCGTCTCCAGCGCCAATGTGCCCCTCGACACCTCCCGCGTCAAGGTCTAACCTCTTCCTCCTGGCTTCCCGTAATCCATCCGTACATCATTCTATCTTGCGATGGATTCCTTTCGTCATTCATTCATCCATGATATCGTCATATTAATCGGATCCAGATGTTGACTGCCGTCTTCTTTTTCTGGCGTGAGCGTTAATACTAGTAGTTATTAGATCGACGGTTATTGCGTGCAATGCAATGTCAACGGCCTGCATTTAATCAGATTTCGTGTTCAGGCTTGACAATTATGCCTATGATCTGTACCATGTGCTGCTCTACATGAAAGATTGGTTTGAGACTTTCAGTTACACTGACTGACTGTTTCTTAAACCTGAACTGAAGCTTTTCTTTATTATTACTTTTGACCCCTGAACTGAAGCTGCTCCTGTTAAAAAAAAGAGAAACTTTTAACTTGTTTCAAAGATAGTTTCTTAAACCTGAACTGAAGCTTTTCTTTATTACTTTTGACCCCTGAACTGAAGCTGCTCCTGTTAAAAAAAAGATAAACTTTTAACTTGTTTCAAAGATACTGATTAGGATTACTGTTTTAATCTTGCAGCTCTCCAAATTATAACCTTATGTAGCCAATCATGAATATTGTGCATATATCCTTAATTTTTAAATGCCAGAACTCACAAGGATCGAGTTCATCACCGACGCCAGCTTTGACTGGGTTGTGTTAAAGTACAGGTCTGCCATATCATTTGGTGCGAGTGGTACTCTTGGTGCATGATATGATCGGGAGAAAACACACAGCTCCAGAATATCTCTACTACGTGATAATGTGGTTGTGTTATGTCGGCTTTTCCGAGTTCGTAGTACTATTAACGCCTTAATGGCGATGAGATTACTGATAGTGCTCATAACATTGTCTGGTGCAGAACTGGTGAACATTGTACCAAAGTTTCAACTTTTAGGCTTTGCTATTCCTGCATTCAATAGATCTGCACAGTGGGTAGTAAATCCCTTGTTGAATTGCAGGTGTCAATTGAGTATGGATTGTCTGAGATGATGAATGCCGAAGCAATGGGCGTTTTCGTTAGCCAGGTTGCGCCTGATGTAGATAAGTGGTTTCCCGACTTGGCGGAACTTGAAGCCATCTTACCAGCTGGAACCATCGACCATTCTACAGAGCCATTCCACCCAGAGGTCAGCTTTTGTCAACAATTGTTATTTTCCTCCCTTGTGCAGTCACCGTTGCCACATCAGTTAATACTTTGTCAAGGTCACCATGAATTTCTTCCGGTTTCTTCTTCTGTCCACAAACTGACAATCAGTTTGTCACATAAGTCCATACCTGAAACTGTCGCATTTTCTGACTGCAGGCACCAAAGTGGGGAGAGTCTGTCAGGGGGCAAGAATTAGATACGCTAGTGTGATCAAGGCTCTTGCTGACAAATATCCTGATGAGAACTTACTCTTAGTAACACATGGTGAGTTCAACAAGCAATGAGCCGCAAGCGCAACAGAACATGCCGTGTTTACCTAGTTTAGATTCAGTACAACGATTGTGCCGATGTGTGGTAATATTGATCCAATTTACACTGGACTGAAGATTTGAGATTGTTTTCAGGTGAGGCTGTTGGTTCATCGGTTGCGTGCTTTGGGATGGGTGTGGAGGTCTACGATGTGGAGTACTGCGCATACTCTGTTCTCGAAAGGCAGCCTCAGGCCGATGAGAGCGAGAGTGGTGAGAGCCTACTCAAGCTCCTGGCGGATAGAAGCGGTCCGACGACAGGCATACACTACCTCATGCCTTAATAAACTCACGACAGAGTAATCAGAGCATTGGACAGTAGTGTTCAGATTTAGTTTGGAATTTCCATTTTGTTTTCACAAGAATATTTGGTGTTAATACATGTAATTTGTGGTTCCGAATTCTGTACCAATATTGGAATAAGTAAGCTGGTAGAGTAAGCAATATATAATTTGATTTCTCGTCCTGTTTGGAATTGGAATGTTGCGATCTGAGTAAGGTTGCATGTTGCATTTACCGAGGTTGGAATTTTGTGATCGAAATAAGGTTGCACGTTGCATCCAGATCACTCCAGCTTTTTTTTCTTTGACATAAAAATAATCTGATTTTCCTTTTGACATTATAAATATCTGTATCATTCTGATTTGTGCAAAGTTTCATGAAGAAAAGATACATGTTATGTGGAAAAAATATGTGCTCTAAAAAGCGATTTTGGAGCATCAAATTTGTTTTTTTACACATGCTCAATATTTGCCTTTTTTGCATGAAATTTACATGTACACACAGGACATGGACATGTTGTATTGCAATTTTTTCTTGACATGAAGAACACCATCTTTTAAACACCGTGAGCATATGCTCCGGTGAACCGTTTGAATTACTGTGTTCAGATCCCGTTGTCTTTAATCACCCGGATCAATCACATTCAGATTCCCCCCCCCCCCCCCCCCCCCCCCCGGAGTGTATGCTCTCGGGAGCCATTTTAAATTGCCGCATTCAGATCCTTTATTTCTCTGTCGTCAGTCAACAGGTTTAGTTAATGCACATGATACATCGATATGCCAGCATTTTATATGATTTGTTTGTTATGTTATGTGCATATGTTCAAGGGAGCGAGTTCCACCGTCAATGTTTACTAGTTACTTTACCGCACGAGAAAAAACGCATTTGAGACATCTCAACTGCACGAAAAAGACAGCACAAATCTCAACTATACAACTCATCAAACCACTTGCCAGCTTTGCAATTGTGCCCGCGAGGCGGGGTGAGACACATTCTCTTCCAATGTTGTTACTCCAGGATAATTTGGACTGTTGTGTCTTCGTGGCTTTCTACCCCTCACCTATTGCTCGTCCTTGGTTCAGGCCGCCCAATTGTGCTTGAATATTGGCATGGAAACGCGTGAACGCCTACTTCCTCTTCGAAAGGGCTTAAGACGACCATCATTCTTATCACCTGGGAAATCTAGAAAGAGACGAATGCTCGTGTTTTCAACAACATTTTATCAACGTCGTCCGCTCTCATTTAGAGAATTAAAGACAAAGAGAGGACTTGGATTACTGTCGGCGCTAAAAACTTTGCGGCGATTATCGGTTAATTTTGTATACTTTTCGTTTTTTCTGCTCCGGGTGGCCTAGGCCCTTTGTTTGCTTCTCCTATATCAATATATCTTCAGGTGGAAGGGCTCCATTTGCAAGCTTTGCCGGTGTCATCCAGAATCAGTGCATCACCTTCTTCTGGATTGCAGCTTCTCGAAGGAGGTGAGGGAACACATCTTCGGGTGGAAGGGCTCCATTGGGATGCCGCCACCAACCTTGGACACAACATCGATTCTTGGTGGAATGGTATGCTCGCCGGGATTCCGAAGGAGAAGAGGAGAGAGGCGAGCGGAGCTTTTGTCTACGCCATGTGGGGATGTTGGAAAGAAAGGAATAGGCGGGTCTTCCGTAACACGGCGTTGCAGCCGATCATGGTGTCACACCTTGTGTGGGAGGAGATTGAGCAGCAGGCTCTCGCCCATGGGCAGGATCCGGGAGATTGACTTTTGCTAGTTTACTGCTTTTTGTTTTCCTTTTGCTTCGGCAAATGTCAATGTACATAAACATTCTATCTATCTAATCGGGTGGTAGATACGACTGCCTTAAAATTCAAAAATATCAATATATCATGCAAAACTTTTGCGTCGTTTAAAAAACATACATGTGACAGGGTTGAGACGCGTCACAACTGTATGGTCTAAGCCGCACCGGTAAACAGTTTTGAAACTGTAGTAAGTAGTAACCATGTGCCAGGTAGCAATCCATCCACTTCTCAAAGCTAGAAGACGACTGAAAGGAAAAGGCACGCTCCACCTCGTCGCATTGTGTATGTATATTTGTACAATAGAACGGATACTTGAAGTGATCGAGCGAGGCGACATGCCATCGCTATACATCATCTTTTGCTGAATGGTTACACGACGATCCACATGTACAAAGTGGCAGATAAGTGCACCGGTGGCTTTATTTGTGTGCACCACAATTTGAATAGCAACATAAAGAGAAAAGGAGAATGATAGTAGGATGGATGGACATTCCGTCCAGAAAGAGCGGAAATCTTACCGACTGAGCGGTGCACTACAGCTAGCATCTACATCCTCCGTTCCAAATTACTCTCTCTGTTCTATAATATAAGATCTTTTAACAATATATATCAAAGTGGACTGCACACGGAGCAAAATGAGTGAACCTGCATACCAAAATGTGTCTAGATACGTCTATATATGTACGAATCAAGAAAAAACAAAAAAAGGCTTACATTTAGGAACATAGGTAGCAAGTATAGATAAATCCACATTTGGACAAATGAAAGTCATCTAATTTAGAACAGAGTTTGTAGTAGAGCAACCTTTTTCAAGAACAATCTTTTCATCAGTGTATCTTCTAGTCCTAAGAAGCATCCATCGGTAGTCGGTAGACGAACCTTTTTCAAGAACAATCTTTTCATCAGTGTATCTTCTAGTCCTGAGAAGCATCCATCGGTAGATGGTAGACGTACTACATGCTGTACCTGCACTCCCGATCGATCGATCGATGAAGCCGACGCTAGAATGTTGAATTGCTTGTTGATTTTGGCTGCAGATGCAGGGTATCGAACTTTTACTGATGAGTACCTCTCCTGCGTAGCTTTGTATACATTGCCGGGAAAGAATTAATAAAAGGTGAAACTAAAGTGGACCGGAGGGAGGGACCGATGGATGGATATGCATAGAATCTTCGGCTCTTTGTTTTTCGTAATACTTCAGAGCAAAGTCGTTCCTAGCTAGCTGGTCTAGTTTCAAGCACGACAGGGGGCACTGTCTAAAATGACATGCAGAGTGGAGCTTTCATGGACACGGCTGCCCACAAGATCGAAAACAAGCTACCTCTCCACGGTCTCGCCTCAAGGTAGTCAAGTTATCCACTTTAGAATGGCGCTTGAGGCTGGTCATTGAAGACCACAAGTAACGTACATTGGCGTCAAAGGACATCTTTGCTTGAATGGATTTTTGGTGTTAATAACTAAGGTTGGTAGTTATATATACCGCAGACATTTACCCGCCAAAATCGGGATGGGGGTGAATTCTCCCCCATGTGGATAGCGGGGCGGGTACCCGATAGTATAAAGGGACGGGGAGGGGGGAAAATCTCCCATGTAGCCTCCGCGGGACTTAGTGACAGTGTAACAAAACTATCGAATGTATATTAAACCCTAACATGACCGCACCAGCTTCACTTATTCCCCACCTCCACTTAATAATAACCAATTGTTAGGAGACTAGTAATATTTATTAGTTACGCCAACATCCATTTTGTTGACGTCTACACCGAACATGCTCTCGTTTATTCTCGAGAGTAGGAGGCTGCCGACTGAAATCGCGATACACAAGACATAGTAGCTAATGATATGTCTGAAACGTATCTACCTTTCTATCCCGTCTACTTGGAGTAGGTAGATGACGGCCGGCCGCATATATCGCCCCATACCACGGACATGAACACTTCATGCCAACGCAGATTATGCATGCATGGCCACCCATGGGCCATGGCAATGCGAAATCAGAGTTATTTTTTCCCTGAGAAAACAATCTTTTGCTTGGAACAGATTAGAAAACAATCCATGAGTGCAAACAGACGCATGTGGTGTGCCCCTCCCTCCGCAGGCAGTACTCCTGCCTTGGTTTCACGCCAGACAAAACTTGACACAAATGCAAGACCGATGTGGATGTGCGGCTGACGTGTGGCCCCCCGCCGCTGGGCTAGCAGAAAGCCAGAGGAAACCGTCGGCCAGAAGCATCCAACTCACGTCTTCACTGCCCGCTGGCCGGAGCGACCGTGTGGGCTCCCCTCCTCTCGTTTTTTTTTCTTCTGAACATGAAGGTTCTTCTGCTGCCGCTGTAAACATCCAGCAGAGCAGAGCAGCAGCGTCGCCGTTGCCATTGCCCACCAGAACACAAGAGAGCAGCAGGCTCTCGTAATAAATAGCCACCCCAAGGGAGGGGAGGACTGCCTCGCCCCCATCCCGTCCCGTCCCGTCCTCCACCCCATAGCCATAACGGCAACCATCTCCTCATAGTCCTCTAGTCCTTACCTCTCCCCCCAACTCGGTCCATTAAAGAAGCTCGAGTAGTGAGTGAGCTCGGGTCAATGGCGATAGGAGCCTTCGTGGAAGGCCCGGCGGGCGGCGCCGGCTACAACGGCCGCGTCACCTCCTTCGTCGTGCTCTCCTGCATCGTCGCCGGCAGCGGCGGCATCCTCTTCGGCTACGACCTCGGCATCTCAGGTACCCCACATACCTTCTTGCTCTACCTTCCAGTCCTGCATCCTGGTACTGACACAGTGAGTTGAACATGAGTCTGTGAGACTGAGAGTGAAGATAAGGCAGTTAAGCAACACGCACGCACGGTTTATCTAGGAGTAATTTAGCTACTAGATGGACATGTACTGGCAATGCCAGATCGGAAGCTCCTGTCTTTCCTCGCGCTAATAAATTCACTGGTGCATTTAACACAGTGCTGGCGTGGGCACACCTAACCTACTTCCATTTTTGTGCATGATTGATTGACTAGCTAGCAAGAAGAATTCATTCATCGGTCCAGCCTTTCCAACTCTACATCACACTTTCCATCTCATCATAGTCAATTATAGGATTGCTTGCCTACTCATACTAGTACTGTATCTAGTAGCACAATTTAATAAGACCTACTGACTAATCAAGCTAGTTAATACAACAACCTACACTATAGATACACACATGATATGTTGATTGATGACCCTGCACACAAACAGGCGGGGTGACGTCGATGGAGCCGTTCCTCAAGAAGTTCTTCCCGGACGTGTACCACCAGATGAAAGGGGACAAGGACGTCAGCAACTACTGCCGCTTCGACAGCGAGCTCCTCACCGTCTTCACCTCCTCCCTCTACATCGCCGGCCTCGTCGCCACGCTCTTTGCCTCCTCAGTCACCACCAAGTACGGCCGCCGCGCCTCCATCCTCATTGGGGGATCCGTCTTCATCGCGGGATCCGTCTTCGGAGGGGCCGCCGTCAACGTCTACATGCTCCTCATCAACAGGATCCTCCTCGGCATAGGCCTCGGCTTCACCAACCAGGTATACACATGTGTCTCATATATAATTAGTTTATTAGTTTGTTTTCTTATGCATAATTATGTGGCAATCATGCCTTGCTGCCAAACAAGCAAGTCTTTGAGAAATTAATATTCCATTCACAAGTCCATGTTTCATTGACTTATGACTTACCAAAGTCACACGACGAGAGGGCAGACGTCATGTGTAATTTGTCCAAATCGACGCTGCCACACACCCAAGATTAGAATCAGTGGACTTCATTTTTTTAAAGTATCTTTATTATATGACCACCCTTAGTCTAGCCAGAAAGCAACACTGGTCACAGTCCAACTGTAGACCCACTTTTGTCCTTCTCAAAATAGGCGAGTTGCACACATCTACTGTCCAGAAATAATTATATTGGTTCCATAAATATTCACCTCAAGGAAAATGTCCCTTTTGAGTTACTTCAATAGACACAACCACAATTCAGTCCACAAGTCAATTTTTCAACAACCATTTTTGTGGCCAGATAATTTTCCTTTTTGGAAGTTGGATGAATTATTTCTATTTTATACAATATGGGGATTCACTCATTAGATCAAAACAGAAAGAAACCAACAAAATAGATCAGTATCTCAAATTGTCTTACTAAAAACATGTACCTCAAATTGCTACAGTAGTGTGATGAGAGCAAAAGTGGTGACTATTCACATCAGTCGAACAACCGAAAAGGATGTTCATTATGATCATCACTAAAAGCAACCCCCATAGCTATATGCTTTTGCAAAGAAGGAATGCAAGATTCTCTCTCCTGATACTTTATGCTGTCTCATCTTTTTGTATTCGTAATCTAGAAGGGATATTCATGTATCCTCTACAAGTATATCTTTTCAAGAGAATATTGCAAGTTAGTCTTTTGTTGTCGTAACTAATTAATGAGCATGACAGTAAATTGCTTTTGCAGTCAATTCCACTGTACCTTTCAGAAATGGCACCCCCGCAGTACCGTGGTGCCATCAACAACGGCTTTGAGCTGTGTATCAGCGTCGGCATCCTCATTGCGAACCTCATCAACTACGGAGTGGCAAAAATCGAGGGAGGATGGGGATGGAGGATATCACTGTCCATGGCTGCTGTCCCTGCTGCGTTTCTGACAATTGGTGCAATCTTCCTGCCTGAGACCCCCAGCTTCCTAATCCAGCGTGATGGCAACATCGACGAGGCAAAGATGATGCTCCAGAGGCTGCGTGGCACGACTGGTGTCCAGAAAGAGCTTGATGATCTGGTCACCGCTAGCAACGTATCGCGGACAATCAAGAACCCGTACCGGAACATCATGAAGAAGAAGTACAGGCCACAGCTTGTGATAGCACTCCTCATTCCTTTCTTCAACCAGGTCACCGGAATCAACGTGATCAACTTCTACGCGCCGGTCATGTTCCGGACCATTGGGCTAAAGGAGAGCGCATCCCTCATGTCAGCAGTCGTCACACGCCTATGTGCATTATTTGCAAATGTCGTAGCGATGATTGTCGTCGACAAGTTTGGGCGCAGGAAGCTCCTGCTAGTTGGCGGTGTTCAGATGATCTTGTCACAGTTCATGGTCGGCGCTGTCCTGGCTGTGAAGTTCAAGGACCATGGAGCCATGGAGAAGGAGTACGCGTACCTAGTCTTGATCATCATGTGTGTATTCGTAGCAGGATTTGCCTGGTCTTGGGGACCTCTCACTTACCTGGTCCCAACAGAGATATGCCCACTGGAGATCAGGTCAGCAGGGCAGAGTGTTGTGATTGCAGTCATCTTCTTGGTGACCTTTGTGATCGGGCAGACGTTTCTTGCTATGTTGTGCCATCTCAAGTTCGGCACATTCTTCCTATTTGGAGCATGGGTGTGTGTGATGACGCTTTTTGTCTTCTTCTTCCTGCCGGAGACCAAGCAACTGCCCATGGAACAGATGGAGCAGGTCTGGAGGAAGCATTGGTTCTGGAAGAGAATTGTTGGGGAGGAGGAAGAAGAGCTGGATCAGACGCACTCTGCACCAGGAACTATAGCCTTGTCAACCACACCACATAACAATTAGTGGCAATTTTTGGGGGGGGGGGGGGGGGGGGGGGGGGGGGGTGAAACCCGCATTCCAAAAAATGATGAACTAATCTGTGATCAGTATATTTGCATCTGCATGTACAAGGGGAGGTGCTCATATAGCCATATATATACTGTAGTGAGTGTATGTATCCTAACTCATTAGTTCAATGCACCGTCAGTATGTAACCTATAGTTAAGTTGCATTTCGATGGCAATGGATAATAAAGAATTGTGCAGCTCCGCCGAATGACATAAGTCTTTGGAAGGTCTACTTATGTGTGATAGAAGACAAGATCTCGTCTGTATTGTATGTGAAATCTATGTGTTTCCTTTTCAAAGTCTATAAGGAGCTATCATTGTACCTACTAGGTGATGCGCCAAGTGCCGGGACATTGGAATGCCATCCAGTGGGTGAGAGGGGCATAACCTGAGTAGGAAAAGAAAAGGAATAAGAGATGATGCTAGTCCAACCTGCAATACAAAAGGTAGTCTATGATAGCGCATCTAGGCATTTCATCGAACACATCGCGCACCCTCGTCATGTTTGCACAGACAGAACTACCTCAGAACAGCTAACTTGATCATCCATGACCCATACGTAAATCAAGAAGTGTCTTATGCCACATCGTTTCGACAAACCACAAACCCTCTCATCCAAGGATGAGTCAATTCGCTCAAGAGTGCGCATTGACAACCCATAGAGAAGCTGAGCCCCATCTAGGCTGACAGTAATCGTGTTATTCAGGATGACGCGAAGCCCATACCTTTCAAGCGGCTGAGAGAAACGGTGGCGTCCTTGTGGCGGCGCCAGCGCGGCGGCGGCGGTGGAGGGGCAGGAGCAGATGAGAGCGCTCGGGCGAGCGAGCAACGGCGATCTGTTGAACGAGGAGCGCAGCAGCAGTGTGACATTCCAGTTGAACGGGCCATTGATGGGCCGAAGCGGGCTTTCGGCCCATCCCAATATGAAGCGACTGGAACCATCTGGGCCATATGACCAAGTCCGCCCGCTGCAGCTCCGCATTTCCTTGCCGAAAAAGTTGTCCCGTGCTTTCGCTCTTAACCGCCGCGCCGTAGCCAGCGTAGCTCCTCCTCCTCTCCGCTCCGGTGGCCTCGCCTCGCCGGCCGAAGGGAACAACCGCCGCGCTCGACGACACCGGGTAAGCTCCGCTCCACCCTCCACCAAATGCACACGCAACTCCCCGCCCACGCGCACCAGATCGACTAGCCTAGCCTCGGCTGCGCGCGCCGGCCCGTGACACGGAGAAGGAGAGACCCTAGCCTATCCCACGGAGCGGACCGGCGCGCGGTAGCGAGCGAGCGAGCATCGCGACAGAACCGAACCCTCGTGCTTCTCTCTCTTCTCTACGACCGCATCGGTGATCGATGTCTTCCGCCATTGCCGGCGTTGCTGATTGGTTCCATTCCCCCCCTGTTGTTGATGAACCAGGCATGCGATTGGTCAATGGCCGACCAAGAGGAAGAGGGATCGGAGCGGACGCGGCCCCACTGTCGGTTGGCTCTCAGCGGTTCCAAATCCAGCGCCTACGTCCTCCGGTGGGCTCTCGACAATTTCGCCAAGGACAAGCCGCCCCGCTTCCTTCAGGCTTATCCATGTCTTCACCCCGGTCCTGGCTGTGCCCACACCACGTATGCGGAGTACTACACTACACACCCCTTGATTCCTGTTTCCTTGCTTGCACTCGCTTCAGTTTCTCTCGCTGCTTACTATGTGTTTGTGTTTATGTCTGTCTCTGTGTGTGTGAACTTGGCTTCAGTGGGGAACCTCATCCCAGTTGATAAAGCGCGCACCGAGATCGTTGACGACTATGTCGAGAAAGAACAACTCAAGGCACAACAAATGCTCGCCCGCTGCAAAAACATGTGTGATGAAAACAAGGTGGTTTGAGTTGCCTCCTCTATCCTAACAAGTACATTTCCATTTCCTATATACATACTGAATGAACGAGTCAACCCCCTGTCTGTTGGTTGAATTTATTTGTTTACATACTTGGCTCAGGTTGAAGCTCAAGTACTGCTTGTTAATGGTAATGATGTCGCGGATACCATTTCAAATCTCGTTGCTCAGTACCAGATACAGATCCTCGTTGTCGGTAACCCTGCCAGCAGGAGCATCTTCACTAGGTAGCTCCTCATACTTGTATTGCACTAATTCATGATAATGTATGGGATAATTTTAATGTGCATGCTTCTGTTGATCATCGGATGACGTGTCTTGTAGGATGTCAAGTGGAAATAGGACGTCCACCAAAATTTGCAAGAGTGTCCCAGCTTTTGCACAGTATATATTGTTTCAAAGGATGGATTGTCTTCAGTTTATGCTCCTGGATCAGAAAGTGACTTGCCCTCTGGCTCTGGGGTACCAAAAGGTAGCGACAGCAGCTCCACCACCGAAGTATTTTCAGATGGAACATCCTCGATATCTGGTAAGGCATCCCCTATTGTCAAGCTAACACCAAATATTTCTGGCATATCGCTCCCTTTTTGTGCATCATTGATGTGCGACATATTCCTTACCATTTCTGATTCCTGCTGAAAATGTGAAATCGCAGCAAACTTGCATGAAGACATAAGCCTATTATTGTTTTAGTATGCGAAGATAAGCTGGAGTTCCTTATTTCCCTTCTCATCATCTAAATGTTAGTTGTTCCCTTGTCTCATCAGATTTGAATGACAACAGTTCAGAACGGGGTCTGTCTGGTTTTCCAAGCCTGCCACACTCCAACTTGGCATCCGAGAACCTCGAAAGTAGTTCATCTGCTGAACGTACTCGCTCATTTACTCTATATGATTATCTCACTGGAACTGCATCAGCATATAAAGACAATGACAGAAGAGTTACCTCGGGCACTGGTGCTGAAAGCTCTGTCTCAAGTACATTGCAGGGTTCGGACAAGGTACCAATGAAAGAAAGTTCACTGCAGGGATTAATGCTTTCAGACAAAAAGGTTAGTGGTGCAATTTCTTGGTTATTGACAGAAATCCAACACAAAGCTTCTGATCTCATACTTTTTTCCCTGTAATCCAGTTAATATACTAAAACTTCCCCAGTTTTTTTCGTTGCTAAATTGGCTACAATACTTTGCTTTATAATGAGTTACTGTCAAGTTTACATGAGCCTTATAGTTCTTAAATTAGTATTAGATGCATTTCTTGGTTAGGCAAATTAACTGTTGCTCTGGAAAGATAAGGTGGGATTGCATACTAACTCTGCTGAGACCTGATAACCTGCTCCAAACTTTCAATGCAGGATGGTGTCAATACAGTGCAGGATGATGTCAGTACAGAGCTCGAAGAGCTGAGGCTTGAATTGAGACATATACAGGGGGCATACAAACTTGTTCAGGATGAGTCTGTCGGTGCATCTCATCAGGCAAGTCAGTGGTATTGCTGCTGTCAAAAAGGATGAATTTACCAATTCAACACAAATGTTTAAATCATCTTACCTCTGACCCTTATTGATGTCAGATGGATGAATTAGCTGCAAGGCGCATGGAAGGGGAAACTCAGTTAAGAGAGATAGAGTCCAGGGTGGATAAGGCGAACGAGGACATACAGGACGAGATGGCACATAGATATGCCGCGGAGGAGGTAGTCACCCATGTTAAGGATCTTGTAAGGGCGGAGGTTATGCAGAAAAATAGGCTGCTGGCAAAGGCATCCAAAGATGCTGATAAGAAGTTGAGGTTGGAGCAGCTCCTTGTACTTCAAGGCAACTCATACTCGAGGTTCACTTGGGAGGAGATTGATAACGCCACATCATCATTCTCAGAGTCACGCAAGATCGGAACTGGATCAAATGGAACAGTATACAAGGGCTATCTCAATCACTTAGATGTAGCAATAAAGGTCCTCCATTCTAATGACAAGACCAGTACCAAGCATTTCAACCAAGAGGTATTGCCTGAAGTTCGTGCTTCTTTTAGTAAACATTTTACTAAGTAACACTGTATCTTAATCGAATTTTCATAACATAGTGAAACTGTGTCCCATCTTGTGAATGAGTCATATCCATTTCTGTAAAATAAACAACTTCCATGACTTGGATATTGTAATATTCCCTTATTTCTTTCAGAGGTTGCTGTTATAGTCTCTGCGTAGCTAATTTAATTTGTTGAAAAACTAGTTTATGCATGTCCTATTTAACCAGAATTTTTATCGCAAGCGAAGTGACAATGTTCAAAAGTTTATGCAAGTGTCTATTTCTGCAGCTCGAGGTTCTGGGCCGGATACGCCACCCAAACTTGTTGATGCTCCTCGGAGCCTGTCCAGACAGGGGCTGCTTGGTGTACGAGTACATGGAGAATGGCAGCCTCGCGGACCGTCTGCAACGCCTAAATGACACACCGCCAATTCCATGGTTTCACCGCTTCCGCATTGCCTGGGAAATCGTCTCAGCCCTTGTGTTCCTTCACGGCACAAAGCCTAACCCAATCATCCACCGTGACCTTAAGCCTGAAAACGTGCTCCTCGACGGCAATCTAGTCAGCAAGATCGGTGATGTGGGCCTGTCAACTCTACTCCCAGAGACTTGTCGAGTCGTACAGTGTACAAGAACACTGGTCTGGCAGGCACGCTGTTTTACCTAGACCCAGAGTACCAAAGAACTGGGCAGGTGTCAGTGAAGTCTGACACCTACTCTCTTGGGATGGTGATCCTTCAGCTGCTGACAGCAAGGTCGCCAATTGGATTACCTGAACTAGTGGAGCGAGCAGTGGAAGATGGCGAACTTAGGGGTGTCCTGGATGAGAGTGCAGGGAGTTGGCCCTTGAGAGAAGCGTATGATCTAGCTCAGCTAGGCCTAAGCTGTCTGGAAATGCGAAGCAAGGACCGGCCTGACCTCAGGAGTACAGTGGCGGTGGAGCTAGAACGGCTGAAGCATGTAGCTGCTGCTGCGTTGGAGCCGGTGCAGCCCGTGCCAGCCTTACTCGTGCCAGCCTTACCCGTGCCACCCAGCCACTTCATGTGCCCAATACTCAAGGTAAGATAACACTAGAGTAATGTTCATTGTGTCATTGATTGGTCATTTGGTGAAAATAACATGCATGGATGTGCGGCTGATAGTTTGTATGCTTGTCGCAGAGGCTGATGCAGGACCCATGCATTGCTTCAGACGGGTACTCGTACGAGCGCAACGCGATGGAGATGTGGCTGTGCGAGAACGACGTGTCGCCGGTAACGAAAGCACGACTGCCTGACAAGACACTGATGCCTAACCGGTCTCTTCTGAGTGCGATCACAAACTGGAGGTCCGAGACAGGCCTTTGATTGAGGCTAGGTAAATAGTTGGTCTAACTGCACATATCACCAGGGTGGGGATAGAAGGTCAATGGTGTAGAGATGGTAGAGTTGTTTGTCTGTCTGTCTGTCTGTTTGTCTTACCTGCTTTAGGCCGTGTCAGCTTCTGCATAAAGTGAAGGAGCGATTTTGCAACCACACTATCACAGGTAATTTTGCAACCAGAGAAGAGAGTAGATCGATGATGGAAAGGCATGATGCCTAGCTCGTCTCGTCAGTTTTGAGTTCTGCATTTGTGCAGTGCCAGGTTTAGAATCTGAGTTGGTCTAAATAGTAATGACAATGGTATGAATCGTGGAGAAATTTTGTTTGGCTGGATGCTGAGAGTATGCTGTGGAAGTGTCATCTTTGAACCTTTGATGGCTTGTTGTTGTTGGTCTTATGTTGTGAAGCTAGACCTTTTGTAGGAGTATTGTGCAGCTAGATGCCTAGATTGAGATGAGATGAGAGGACATGAGTTTTTTTTTTTGGCGAAAGAGAGAGTTTTTTTTTTAGAAGACGAATGAGATAAGATGAATGAAATGGGGATATCATTATTTGGGCCATGCTTGTTATTGGGCCGTCAAGGAGGGGACGTACAGGGCTCGGGTTCACTGGAACTGTCCACTCGTCGCACTAATCTAGGCCCAACTGCCTCAGGTTATTAACATCTCATGTTTGGCCTGGCCCAAGTGGAACCCGAGACGGACCCTTTATAGCATCTGACCAAAAGCCGCCTCTCCTACCTCCACAGATCAAAACCTAATATTTCTCACCAAACCTGTGATCTCGCGGCAAAGGCAATGGCCAGTGAAGAGGGACACACGTCGAACCCGGCGGCCGCAGCAGAGGCAGAACAGCTAGGTGACGGGGTGGCGCCGCCGACCCAAAGATAATTTGACTGCCGCCCGAAAGGACGTATCGGTTGCCACCGACCTATGTCCAAGCGCTTTTTTCCAACGAGTGGGACAAACCCACCCAGCGTATCGGCGACGACGACGATTCCAAGTACAAGGAGATGTGGAACCAGGCGATCGATTTATTCAACGAGCTGAAGAAGGAGCTCATGGTGTCCCAGGCAAAGCTCCGGGACGGGTACATCACCAAGGGCTACGTCGAGGTGGACGACGACTACTTGGATGAGGCGGCTAGGAGAGCAAAAGCCATCAACGATCTTGGTGCTGTCGTAGAAAAGTTACAGCGCGACCAGGAGGAGGAGTCGAACATTGGTGTCTGGAAAAGTTTAGCACCCGACATGAAGGCGGAGATCGAGTACTTGGACAGAGGACGCAACCACAGCTCGAAGCAGTTTATCTACCTACCCACATCTATGCTGCATCGTGGTGCCTAGCTTGTCCCGTAACTTTTGAGTTTTGCATTTGTGCTGTGCGAGATCTGTGTTCGTCTAAATAGTAGCAATAGGATGAATCGTGAAGAAATTTTCGTTGGCTGGATATCGAGTAATTTGGTGGCAAACTGGCAATGTCAGCATTGAAACTTTGATGGCTTGTTGGTGGTGGTCTTGTGAAGCAAGATTAAAAGTCTCGCATGTTTGGTAAAAAAAAAACCACATGTTGGTACGGATCTCCCGTTCCATCGCATGTTAAGTGTTTAGTGTGCAGCAAATCAAGAAACCCGGATTATGTCAAATCTTCCATAAGGTCTTGAATCTATAGTGTAAATGCATCACTTAATTTGGATCCCGAGTATTGGACCGCAGCTATTGTACAGATGTGTAAACTTGTCCATGGTTGTCTAGAACCCGCAAAACAAATTAACACACAATGAAAATCAAAACTTAAAATTACGATCAAAGGTGCTTAACTGCCCGATAACGGCGTCAAAAAAAGATCTTAATTGCATGCAAGTGCAAAACGTTGTTTTATCTATTTTGGAAATAAGTGTATCAATCCAACGAAGAATTTAGGAAATGTCCGTTTGCTTCTTGCAAAGGTGTATGGGAAAATTGTATGCAAGTTATCGTTGATTCTAAACAATATCCCACTACCATTACTGAGTTGATGAGGTTCTTGTTAAACGATAGGATTGTAATAAATTAGCATATTTTCTGTTTAATAAAACATGTAACCAAATTCGATATTCTATAATACCAAATATTGGATCTCGTCTTGGTTTCCAAGTCTGTAACTGAAGTGGTTGTAATTAATCTCTCGTCATTCGACTCATTAACGCCTCCTAGCTAGGGGTTTCTCCGGCGTGAAGATGTGGACCAACTGCTGGTGTTCTTCTTCTCTGTCGGCGGCGAAGGATTTGGGTGCTTGTTAGTTGCAGCGAGGGTGGTATGGAGCAGTACAATTGTTTATATCCTTCTAGTTTATGTTGCTTGTATGTGTATCAAATTTATATCTCTACCAGTTCAAAAAAACTTGTATCTCTACCACTATTGTGAATTTAAGTAATGTATGCCTACGGTCGTATATTGTCAAAAAAAAAGGAAACAACGTGAATAGAGAAAAACCTTCTTGACAATGCACTACATATGGAAATATAGAAGTGTCAGTAAAATGGGCCTGGCCCATAGGCCACAGAGGGTATGCGGTGCGAGCGAGAAGTGCCGCTATGGGCGGTGTATAGTATTTCCGTTCGCAGGCTCTCTGGTCTAAGAGAGAGGCTCACTTGTCCAAGATACCATCTCCGATTTGGACCAGGAGCCGGCCACTCGATCGGACTTGTAGATACGACCCGCCCACCAGCATCACCATATATCGGTGCACACCGCCATTGCACCTCCCGATCGACTCCACGAGGCTCTCCCGATCGACAACCGATCGAGCACGCCTCGTACGTACGTACGTACCTGCTCACATGGAGGCCAACAGGGAGGAGGCCGAGCGGGCCTGCCGGCGCGCGGAGGAGCACTTCCTCGCCGGCAACGTAGCCGCGGCGCACCGGCTGACCAGAAAGGCCCAGTGCCTGTACCCGTCGCTGCCCAGCGTCGCCAACGCGGTCGCCGCCTACGCCGTCCACGCCGCCGCGCCCGACTGGCACGCCGTCCTCGGCGTGGACCGCCCCGCCTCCGCCTCCGCCGACGCCGTGAAGAGGCAGTACCGGCGCCTGTCCCTCCTCGTCCACCCCGACAAGAACCGCTCCGCCGCTGCCGAGGGCGCCTTCAAGCTGCTCCGCAAGGCCTGCGACGCCCTCTCCTCCGCCACCGCCCACGGCCCCTACGCCACCAACGCCGCGGCGGCGGCGGCGGCGCAGGAGTGGTTCCGAACGCACCACATGAAACCGGCGAAGCCGCCGGCCGACAAAGCGGAGTCGTCCAGGCGGGGCGGCGCGACGCTCGTCCGCGTCCGCTGTGACCACTGCAGGACGTCCAGGGAGGTCACCCGCGTCGAACTGAGTCACGGATTAGAGCGCTGCCTCCGGTGCCGCAGCGTGCTGCGCGAGCCGGGTTCGACGACGTACGTGCGGCGGCCGTCGGGCTCGTACTACCAGGTGCCCACCAAGACGCCGCCGCCATAGAAGAAGCCGCCGACGTTCCCGTGCCCCGCCCGTTGCCCGCGCTGCGAGACGCAGTTCGCGTCCATGGTGGCCACGGGCTCATGGCTACTCCAGTGCAAGAACTGCCTCACGGACACCACGGTCCACGTGAAAGGCCCCCACGCCGCGACCTGTACCTGACCGTTCCCGACGACGTCTTCGCTCTCGAGATTCCTTCGCTTTTTCCCGGGGAAGGATGCCATCTAGCTCATCAAGCGCTAGCTATAGCTTGCACTAGGACTAATGTACTCTTTTATTTTATTCAAAACATTCATGTGAAGATTATATAAACTGAAATCCATATATACTATAGCAGTACTATGTTCTTACTTAATGTTGCTGATCAGGGAAAGGCTGTTAGAGGATTTACTTGTGTCTAAAGAAGCACGGGCTGAAGCTAGTACTGGCTGCTATACGATAAAGAATGAGCCCGTTTTCCTACACAATTGATGAACTTCTAGCTTCACACAAGAGGGTGTTCATGATTTAGTGCTAGCTACTCCCTCTGTTCCACAACGAGCTTGCTAAAACTTCTTATATTACGAGGGACTATTATCAGGCCTCTTACCTTTTTACCTTTCGGCAGGTGCACACAAAAGAGCTAATAACACTTACAAGAACTTGCAAGTGGATGCATTTGGTACATTTAGTTGCAAACTGTGGTAAGGTAATCCCACAACTTGTGAAGCGGGTCAAAAGTCGTCAACATCCGTTCCGAGGTTGACACATGGCATTATTCTTTTACGAAAAACACTGTATTTTTCAGAGAATGCTCAAGAGTTTTAGAGATCCCGGCGAAATTAGGCAAAAAGGACATGCAAGCTTGGTAAAATACATGTATGTGATATGGGTGGTGCCAAAGAAGCGGGACATATGTTCGTATTCTACTTAGTATGCTCATATCTTTTCAGCTCTGTAAGGTCAATATTTGCATATCTTATAAGTTGATCTTTATTTTATAAATGAGACACGTATTATCAACAAAAAAAGGAAAGGAACAACGTGATTTCGTGATAATACCCGTCCTTTAAAAAAACAATACATTGTTATCATTTTGAAATAACTAAATCAACTATGTCGCCCAAAACCACCTTAGTCAGTATTTATAACCGACAATAAGTACCCCCTCCATCCATGAGACATACTTTTATGGATGGAGGGAGTAGATAAAATGTAAATGATATTGTTTGCATCAGCCACCTTGGATCGGATAGTATCATTGGAGAAAGTTTTCCCCCATTGGTATGTTTTTCCGGACTGTTCTAGCTTACGGGCACTCGTGGGCATGGTCGATTTTTGATAGCCCACATATGTCGTTTAGTTGTCGGAAGCGTCGCGGATGAAGAAAAGAAAGAAGATGAGTCTGCTCTCCTGCCACCGCCACTGCCACCGCCGGACTCCAAGTTGGTCCTCCCTTGCCACCATTGCCACTGTGGCCGCCTGCCATCGCCGGGCGTCGTCGGCGGTGCTCCCGTAGCCGCCTCGTAGCACCACCCTGTTCGAAGCTTGGCCTTCGTCTGTCCTCCACCCACCGGCGGACCTTCATGGGGGCCAACCTGGGCCGTGGCCCCCCAGCAATTTTACAAAATCTTTACTACCCCTACTTCTACCGTGGCCTGCAGCCCATTTAGTCCATATCGATTAGGCCAGAAACCAGAGACGAGCTTCTTCTGGACACTTCGCTCGGTCGCTCCTTGTTCCCCAATCCGCTCCTCCTCGACTGGTTGGACGGCGCCATGAGGGGGTGGCCGGCCGGTGGGCCGCTAGGATTCGTCTCGTCCGCGCCCAACTCAGATTGGTCGCCGGCACCGTGTGCGATGAGCAGTTGAGCACTGAGCCGCAGCAGCGGCTAGCAGCCGGGGGGTAGAAGCTAGAGCGAGTGCCCGGGGTAGCTAGCTGGAAGCTTTTATGATGCGCTTCTGATTCATACAACGCTCCAATGCACTGCAAAATTTTCTCCTCCTCGCTTATGTGGTATGATTTGGTGTTCAAAAAAAAAATCTAGCTCGTTGCTGAAAATGCTACTGTCCAGGACAAATTCAATCTGAATTATATGTTTCTGAAAATGCTACAAATTCTTGCTCGATGCTGTGTTGTGATTTGGTGTTCCAAAAAAAAAAAAATTCATTTTGCACCTTCGCCCCCCTCCCAAAGATTGTGTCCAAGGTCCGCCACTGCCTCCACCGCCCGACCTTCTCTCAAAAGTCTAGCTCCACCGAGGTGGTCTACTCACGCCCCCACACTAAGTTCATTGCTCGCCGTTGGCTTGCTGCATCCTGACGATGCCGTCTTGGGCACGACTCCCTGGGTGGTATCGGGTGGAGGAATTGGGAGATCTTACTTTTGTCACTTCTTTGATTTTGGTTTGAGTATGATTGTCATGATATTCTTAGCATCTTTTATTCCTATTCATTCAAATCAAACATTCAATATCGTATATTCTCAAAAAAAAAATTCAACTTGCAATCCTGTACTCTGCACGTTCAATCGTATCTTGTTCTCGGTGTTGTGGCGATTTGGGTAGTGGGAGCACCCACTACCCAAAAAACAAATTTCGAAATGTCAAAAATTCAATTTTTTTTTGCATGTAGTCCAACACATTTCAAGTCAGCACAAAAAAGTTACGCGAAGAAAAAACTTTTTTTGCAACCTGTGCAAAAAAGACAAATTCGGACATACCGAAATGTATATATACGTGTCAGAATTTTGTCTTTTTTGTACAGGTTGCTAAAAAAGTTTTTTCACCATGCCAATTTTTGTGCTAACACATCACGCCGTAATATACATCCGGATTTTTTTCTGGAATTTTTTGACATTCTGAAAAAAAACAAAAAACAAATTACGTAATGGGAGCATCTAGACCCGCTACCCGTTGTGAATTACCGCTTGTTCTCGTGTTTTCTACTCAGAAGATGTATTCGGTCTCCTCCACCGTATCTCTTGTCCCGTCTGCAGGCCTCCTCCCTCCCCTATCCCTCCCTGCCGTCGTCGTCGTGGTTGGGTACAGTACAGTGGCGTGAAAGCAAGCGGACCTGACCGGACTGGATCGCGGGAGCTGACTCCCCCGCCCCCCCTAAGGCAAGCTCCCCCGCCCATCGCGCCTACTCGCCGGCGTCCGGGCCGGCCATGACGCGCCGCGTGCGCCGCCGCATCACCAAGGACGCCGCGGCCTCGCACCGGCAGCCGCTCGACTGGACCTCGCTCCCGGACGACGCCACGCTGCACCTCTTCGCTCCTCAGCTACCGCGACCGCGCCGCCCTCGCCGCCGCCTGCCGCGCCTGGCGGGCGCTCGCCGCCTCCCCGTGCCTGTGGGCCGCGCTCGACCTCCGCCGCCTCGACCTCCCCGCCGCCGCCTCCCTCGTCCCCAGGTGCGCCGCCCACCTACGCCGCCTCCGCCTCGCCGGCTGCGCCGCCGCCGACGCCGCCCCCTTCCTCCGCGCCGCTGGCCTCCTCTCCCTCCGCCTCTCCGGCTGCCGCGAACTCACCGACGCCACGCTCGCCGTCCTCGCCGCACGTCACCACCACCTCCGGGAGCTCCACATCGGGCCCGAACCCCTCGACCGCATCTCCAGCGACGCCCTCCGCCACGTCGCCCTCTGCTGCCCGCGCCTCCGCTGCCTCCGCCTCTCCGGCCTCCGCGACGTCGACGCCTCTGCCCTCGCCGCTCTCGCGCGCCACTGCCCCCTCCTCGACGACCTCGCCTTCCTCGACTGCCTCGCTCTCGACGAGACCGCCCTCGCAGGCCTCACCTCCCTCCGCTTCCTCTCCGTCGCCGGCTGCAGCAACGTCAAGTGGGCCACGGCTTCGGCATCCTGGGCCCAGCTCCCCGCTCTCGCCGCCCTCGACGTCTCCCGCACAGACGTCTCCCCTGGCGCCGTCTCCCGGCTCTTGTCACACTCCACAACCCTCAGCCTCATATGTGCCCTTAACTGCGCCTCCCTCGAGGAGGAAGAGGCGCACACCCCCACTGCCTTCGCAAACTCCAAGGGCAAGCTCGTCCTCACCATCAACACCACCATCTCTAAATCCATCGCCTCCACACTGTTTCCAGACATGGCTGTCAAGGACATTGGCAACCCCAACGGGGCGGCTCAACTCATGACATGGCTCGAATGGGTATTGTCGCAGTCCTTTCTGCGGATCGCCGAGACCAATCCGCATGGCATGAACCAGTTCTGGCTGGACCAGGGCGCCGCGCTGCTGCTAACCCTGCTCAAGAGCTCACAGGAGGATGTGCAGGAGCGGGCAGCCACCACGCTCTCGACATTTGCGGTTGTTGATGATGAGAACACCAATGTGGACCCTGCAAGGTCTGAGGCTGTGATGCGTGAAGGGGGCATACCGGTTTTGTTGGACCTTGCAAGGTGCTCCAGGGAGAGTGTGCAGTCTGAAGCTGCAAAGGTTTTTGTCTTTTTTTTGAATCATGCAATCATTTTCTAGCTGTAGCAGTGTCAATAATTTCTTATGCAATGCTGATGTGTTTGTGTAGGCAATCGCCAACTTATCCGTGAATCCAAAGGTTGCAACAGCCGTTGTAGATCAGGGTGGTATTATCATACTCACTAACATGGCTAAGTCGGTAAACCGGCTGGTTGCTGAAGAGGCTGCTGGGGGGCTATGGAATCTGTCAGTGGGAGAAGAGCACAAGGTTGTGAATGTTTGGTGCTGTTTCTGACTGCTTTATCTCAACATTTCTTGTTCAGTATGATGACTCATTTTAATTCCTTATCAGGTGGCTATCGAAGTGGCTGGTGGGATAAAAACTCTGGTTGATCTTATATTTCGATGGCCTGCAGGAACTGGAGTTCTTGTAAGGATTGTCTCTGAATTCTTTAGCATACATGCTTTCACTGAAAACCACTGATTCAGTTTTGTGATGGTTGTGTTGTTTTGTTGTTGCTGTTATAACTTTTTACAGGAGCGTGCTGCTGGTGCACTTGCAAATCTGGCTGCTGATGACAAGTGTAGCTTGGAGGTTGCAGCGGCTGGTGGCATCCATGCCTTGGTTACACTTGCTCGCACCTGCACAGTTGGAGGGGTTTTAGAACAGGTAACGTGCACCTTGCTTTTAATGTTTCTACATCTTCCATTTTTGTCAAATAGTTTTAATGTACCCTAGCCCCCTGTATTCAGTCAAATAAGCTTCGGCAGACACTGCAACTTAAATGCTCAGTCAGTTAGACACATTTGAATCTGCACCTTTGATTATTTAGGTCTTATCTCTTATCTGCACTAGCCAGAGATGTAAGGAGTGTAGCAATGAGTGGATGATTTAACTGCGATATGACTGCATCATGGAGTTGCACGCTTTGCTTGCCCTTTTCATCTCATTGTTGGCCTTTATAATTGGTGTTTGCAAAAAGTTGATAAAAACGTGTTGCAAATGTGTTTGACCTTCTTTGACTAATTTTGGGCTGTGTGCACTATCATTATTTGATTTATATTCGCTGAGGCCAGAGGAGCGATTCCCACTGCATGTTCCGTACGAATTTCTTTTGTTGATTTAATTCAGTGTCGGGTTATCTCTTACATAACTGAGTATCATTTTGCATGCAGGCTGCACGAGCTTTAGCTAATTTAGCTGCACATGGGGAGAACAACAACAATAATGCTGCGTTGGTCAGGAAGCAGGTGCTATTGAAGCTTTGTTGCAGCTAACACGTTCTCCAAATGAAGGCGTGAGGTATAGTTCTGCTTTAGTCAAACGACACTGACCTGCCAAGCTCTTGAACTATAAGTTAGAGCTTTCTCCAATCTTGCCACAAATCTCAAGTTACAGTTGGACAATTTTTCATGCATGTAATTAGACAAGAAGCTGCCGGTGCTTTGTGGAACTTATCGTTTGATGATAGAAATCGTGAGTCGATAGCTGCTGCTGGTGGTGTTGAAGCTCTGGTATGGCTTTATCTTTGCTACTCCTACCACAAGTTAGCTATTATTTTGCCCTGCTTTTCTATGCATACATGTGGTGTCTCTCTTAAAGAGGGAGCTGACTTAAGGTATTGAAGAATCGAGGAACTGTTTTAAGAGGAAAAGCATGTTGGTAATTTTGTTTTTGTGAAGAATTGAGAAAATACGTAAGAGAAAGCATGGACCAAAATTTTCCCTATCTACTTGGCTCCTTGCCTTGCACTGACATCGAACCTCACCCGCCCCAGCGCCTTTTATATGCTTCTAATAGGAAACATTTCTTTCCTTAACATAAATTAATCAATTGTTTAGGTCTCACTCTGTCAAGAATGTTTAAATGCTTCGAACGGTCTTCAGGAGAGAGCTGCAGGTGCTCTGTGGGGACTATCTGTTTCAGAAGCAAACAGGTAACTGAATAACTGAGTTGATGGCATTATCTTGTTAGATTCCTTATGTCGCAATTCTCTCTCTCTGTGTGTGTGTGTGGGGGGGGGGGGGGGGGGGGGGGGGTTTGCAAGGTATTTGTAGAAGAAATATCCTTTAGAATATCGGTATGATCAGGTGTGTTTGATCATGAACAACCACATTTAGTGGGTGTAAAATACGCGCATGTATGCATGCTTGCCATGAAGTAGAGCAGAGTGCGGACATGCGGAGGTAAGCATACATGTGTGCCCGCTATGAATTACATAGATCATGTTGTGAAAATAAGCATATATTTTGTTGTATCTTCATTTCTGTAAGTTGCTATACTATTATGGTCAGTAGAGATGACGGTGAATACCTTATTGTTTCTTCCCTGGGAATAATTTTGCAAAGACTATCTTCAAGAATTGTTGTCAGCATAAGCTTCATTTATTTCCTTTAGCCAGGATTGATTGTAGTTACTAATCCTGATGGCATCACTGCTGCTAATTTTTCTGGTGTGCTGTCAGCATTGCTATTGGAAGGGAAGGAGGTGTTGCACCTCTAATTGCGTTGGCACAGTCGGAGATTGAAGTAAGTGCTGCTTATCTTCAGTGCACCCAGGGGGTTTGGTTTATAAAGACACTGTGAAGAGTGGCATGGCTTAAAAATCGCATGCTCTATTATTTGGTGTTCTTGTCTATGCACCCGATGTATTATGCACTTTATATTCTGCATCGATGCACTATACTTGTATGTTTGTTTCTTCTTCTGTCGAAGGACTATGTTGAGCTTCTGGGAGCAGCATTATGATCGTGCACTTTATCCTTGTCCAGTTTCTTTGTTTAAAGTTTGTGATCCAGTTTGACCTAGTTTTCTTCATCTCAATTTTGTGTAGCTGTTTTTTTTAATCAATATTGTAACTTGTAAGTGAAGTCAAGATTAAGTGTTCGCCACCATCATACTTTCTGGAATCTTGAAGCCCTTAGTTAATTGTTAAGATTGACTAATCTCTGCTACTTATGTGATTCTAAAGGCCACTTTGTACTCTAGATTTGCATCCTTTGATATCTAATACCTCCTTCTAAGCTAAGCATGCAAACAAGAAAATCTTCATTTTCTGAAGTTATGTACTTGCTCCTTCTACAGGATGTTCATGAGACAGCAGCTGGTGCGCTGTGGAATCTTGCTTTCTATTCTTGCAATTCTCTCCGCATAGTTGAAAATGGTGGCGTACCTGTCCTAGTGCACTTGTGCTCATCGTCACGTTCAAAAATGGCTCGGTTCATGGCTGCACTAACCCTTGCTTATATGTTTGATGGAAGGTATGCTGTTTTTAAGTCATTACTTCCCCCTCATGTTGCTTAAGTTTTATAAGTTATGACATAACATACCATGGTTTGGTTGTTTTCCCCATATTTTTTTGTTTTTTAATACTTGATGAATTATATGCAAGTTTTCTACACACAGTTACCTTATATTTTCTTGTACGATTACACCCTTTGTTTAATGTCTGAAAAGCAAACCATTTTAAATGCTACATGCCAGTATAAAGCTCATTACAATTGCAAAGATCACTAAGTTAGAAAATACTTCCTCCGTTCCATAACATAAGATGTTACTACAAGCAATATAAGAGTATATTGGCTGTAATAACATCTTATATTATGGGACGGAAGGAGTACCACTGTACCACCCAATGTGTCATTGACATGTGGCCCTCCCTCACTGGACACTGGATAGTATTTTCCAATATATGCCTCTTTCTGATGCTAGTGAGCTATTTCTTCCTTAGTATTAATTGATACAATATGGTTTCACTCTCGAGATCTGCTTGCAGATATGTTGCTAGAACTTCTGTAGTATGGCTACCAAAATTGTAGTATGTTGCTAAAACTTTTGTAGTATGTTGCTATGACTTCTGTAGTATATTCTTGTCTCAACAAAGGGTTTTGAGATATTGTAGAAAGAGGGAAAATAAAAACATGTACTTATATGTTGTAATCTTGAATTGTTGACTGGCAGAATGGATGAGGTTGCATTGATTGGGACATCTCAGAGGGTAGTTGCAAAATTGTAAATTTTGAGAGAGCAAGAAGGTTGGCATTGAAGCATATAGAAGCCTTTGTGTTGACATTTTCAGATCCGCAAATGTTTTCTATGGCTGCTTCATCTTCAGGCGCAGCAGCCTTATCTCAGGTTGCTGAAGCACTTTTTATACCAGAAGCTGGACATCTTAGATGCAGGTTTGGCTTTGTATTTCATTGTATAATATCAACTAGATCTGAGATGAATCCATTGAGATTTCCAAAGTTCGAAACAGTAACTTTAAATATATTTTGTCTTAAAACAACATGTTGGACTTAGGTAGGTGAAGGCAGAACAAGTTTGATTAAATTACGCCCAGGATCCTCATTTTTCGGTATCTTTGGAAACTAGCTTGCTGCTCATGATTGCTGGTGATAGCATTCAGTACTTGAGGTCTGCCATGACCGGCACTGCCAGTATTAGGGATTCTTAGTTAGTACAGGATGGATGATAGGTGACGTGACGATGAACTGGCTTGGTTCAGGAGTTCACCCAGTAGTGAAAAAAATGTAGTTATGTTTAACACGATGGATCCTCTGGACATTTCTAAATGCTGTTTGGTACAGCATAGCTACTTAGGCCTGTTGTTTGATCGTTTATCATGTGAGAATTGGTTGGGCTATGCTTAATATGAACTATTGTTCGGGAGTTATAATGTCATAATAGATAATACTTTGAGCTGTTGCAGTTTCTTTAATTTCCTATCGTGAATGTTATTTTTGAGCTTGTGGCATGGTGTAGATATTAATATTATAAGACAGGATACTAATTTAATTTTGACTTCAGCGGAGCTGAGATTGCTAGATTAATTGACACACTTCGGAATCCTTCATCAGTTCTTCGAGCTTGTGCAGCTTTTGCTCTGCTTCAGGTTGGTTCTGTTTATCCACTTCAACAGCTAGTATTCCTTGATGATCATAAGAGTTGTCTAACGAGTAATGCATAAGGGGCATGCCTAACGAGTAATTACAATAGAAAACAACTCCTCAAGTTTCCATTGTTCACTTCCTCCCTAATAATTTATTCTTCCTATCAGCAATTATAACCTGAAGCATATAATATGTTTATATTCTAAGGTTTTCTTGTGTACTGAAATTTATATTGATCATGCATGCATAAAATGTTTAGTCATGCCTGTGTACCACTTGTCATAGGGCCATTGTGCTTCCCTCCTCCCTACATCATTTTATTTTTATTCATCTAGCTTCCTCATGTTGTTTCTATGTATGTAACCTCACTTGCTTCAGTTTCTGATACATTTCTACCAATCCTGCTGTGATACTGTTTCCTCCTGACTAGTGTCTCTGATGAATGCAGTTCACTATCCCGGGAGGTCGACATGCTGTGCACCATGCAGCCCTACTTCAGAAAGCTGGGGCATCCCGCGTCCTGCGATGGGCAGCAGCGGCAGCAACAGCTCCTATCGAAGCGAAAATCTTCGCAAGGATCGTCCTTCGGAATCTGGAGCTCCACCAAGCAGGGCCTTCAACATAGGAGGAAAGAATCGGTTGAATTATGTGCCAATCACTTGTTGTGCTGAACAACATCTGGCTTCGGACTTCGGAGAGAGTGGATAGCTGAGTATAGGCATGACCAGACTACATGATATTGCTGTCAAAATTTTGGCCTTTCCCTGAGGGAACTTGGTTGGCTTCTTGTTTTTTCCGCGTAGTTGCGTGTATAACAAGCAAGTAAAGTAAAAGAGGGCTGAACATTGCTGAGTGTGTTAAGGCTGTAAGGTAATCTTATGTATCGCTGTGATAAACCCAATAACATAAGGACATGAGCATGCCATGTGGCGTGTGTCATTTGTTTTTACAGTTGCTGTGGTGCATTCACCATACAGTATTATATACATGGCGTGATGGTGGATGGATGATGAATCATCAGGACGATGACTGGAGGAGGACACCGACGTCGTTCTTCGCCAGCCCAAGCGCTTCCTTGACGGCGTACCAGGTCGCGACGAGCGAATCAGAAGCAGATGGTTTGTCCACCAAGTAAGGCACGATGTGTTTCATCATGTCACTATCGGAGATGCCCAGGTGACCTCCTGGCACCGACACGAACTTGACTCGCCCGGCATCGTCCAGAGTCTTCAAACCAACCCAGTCTTCCTCATACAGCTTTGTCTGCAGACCAACCAAAAATCTTGCTACGGTCAGTGAGCAGAAATCACCTCAAAACTTTTTTTTTTTAACAGGGGTCGGCTCTGAAGGACCGAGAGCTTCATTCATATTCAACACTGAGATTACATTTTACAGAAAAGGCCCCTAAAGAAACAGAAATTACAACCCAGACCTTACAATTTGCACAAAGGACCTGAAAAGCATAACAAGATACGCAATCAAGTCCAGCTCCTTTCTCAGCGCGACGGAACAGAGACGCGGCGCAGCCGACCTCAACTTCACCGGGGACAAACCACTTGGGAAGAAGAGGCGGGAGCACGCTGCCCGCAGCTCGAAGGGCCTCCGACATGGCAACTAGGCCTGGAGGTTGAGAAGACCACAAACGCCGTCCGGAGAGAACCGTAGCCAGCGAGAGGGGCAGGAGTGGTCGCCTGACGACCATCAGAAACGACGGCAAGAATGCCGACATGAGAGCACTCCTAGGCGAAGCTGTGCAGCTCCCCTGCCGCGAAACCCACCAACCATAGATCAGGGCGAGAAATCCGCCTTCTACCACACCACCATGGCGAGTAGTGTTGTTTTATTGTGCTTCGAATCCTACCATATATGGAGTCCTACCGGAAAGGCATGTGTACAACTCTATTTCGTGTCCGCCAAGAAAGAGAGTTGTTTGTCCCCCATATATAGTTCCATGTAGTCATAGATTAGATCGTGAGATTGAGAGAGATCCACCAGATCCATAGCACGAGAAGGTTTTGTCCTCCCGATTATAGTTATATGCCTTTGTGCGTCCGTGGTTTTCTCCCGTAAGGGTTTCCACGTTAAATCTGTGTTCTTGTTTTTCGTTTGATCTACTTTTGCTGCGCTATTTTACAACAAGTGGTATCAAAGCCAAATGTTCAACTTCGATCCGCTGTCCCGGGAGACTTTCCGCTGCGCTCCCGGGGCAGCAACGGCGCAGCGTCAATTGGATCAACCGCAGCAATCTTGCGGCGTCATGCAGCGTTGTTCGTCCGACTCGGCGAGATCGGAACTGATCGGTCGAGGCGGCGGCAGTGTGCCGCAGATCGGATCGATCGGTCAAAGACGGCGGCAGGCGAAACTCCACAGCAGTTCAGATCGGTTCGTAAGTCATTTGATCCGAGTACTACTTCCGATCCATTGATTTATGTTGTCTTCTAGTAGTTCGTATCAATTCCGGACGAGGGCTGAGGAGCGTCGCGGGAGGCGTCGCGTGAGTTGCCTTTGGAGTACCAGATTGGTCAAAGGATCAAGTACCGAGGCAAGTTATTCCAGCTCCGATTCATGCAAACTAGTACAAGTACCTAAAGACCACAGCCATCAGCTTAAATCAATTCTGTAAGCGATCAGCTTTTGCTTCTTCTCGTGGTCGTGAGGACATCTGCTACTAATTCAGTTTGGTTTGGATTTTCGTCTGTCTGTATTGCTACGTCTACTCTCCAATTATCAGGTGCTATTTAATTCAGTTATTTGCTCCGAGTTATGGATTCTATTAAGAGTCGTTTTTATTTGATTTGTTTCGTCAAGTCAAGATGCGGATTATTCTAGCACAGATGGACAAAAGTGAACAATTTGTTTTCAGCTTGAGCATTGACCCGTGCTTTATCCCGGTCCCAATACCGGTTCTATCCGCACCACCTATGTTCGATGATTTGCCGCCGAGATGATCATCGTTTTGATATTCAGTTCAAGGTGGAGTTTGTTGAGTTGTCTGCAGTTTGGGCTCAACGTTAAGGTGGTTTTATATGCGGCGTTCTACGACGACTCGTTCGTTCATTGGGTTATCATATTTGAAGGCTGGAATTTCAAGTAAGTTTTATAATTGTTCGTATTCAATGGAATTTACATGGGAGATGTTATGGATGCAATTTCAAGATATTACATTGCTGCAATTTAATGAAGAACAAAATCCAGTTATCAGAAAAAAATTATGGAGGAGGTGATTATTAAGCCTGTTGGTAGTCAACATATACTTTTTTCTCTCCAAAGTTTTGCTGTTATGCATGTGAAGGTTTTGTTTTGATATTCATGTTCGTCATGAGCATCAGTTGAGGTGCAAGAAGAAGATTTGTTTCTGCTAGATACTACAACATTTAGTACTGTTGAGTTTACAGTGCAATTCAGTTGTCTTTACTCTTTCATGAGGGGTCTATTACAGAGTTGATGTTCCGTTGCATGTTGAGGAGATTCCTTCATCCGACAGTTGTTCTACAGGGACAGTTTTGACCATGTCGTGGATTTTTCATTAACCGTCGACAGTTTTTTGTGTACGTGATGTCATCCGTACCAGATGCTCTTGCATGAGTATTGTTTGCCGAGGTTTGTGCTATTTGTTTCGTAGCACGTTCAGATTTCATGATATGAGTTCTTCACAATGCGATGTGCAACAAGATGTTGCACTATTGAGCTATGCGCTCGTTTATGCACCACAGGAGATATGATGACTTATGTCATTTGATTGATGATTGAGCAGTTTCAGTTTTGGAGGTCAGTGACACAAACTCAGACTTTTGTTGGGTTTTATGGGAGTTTCAAGTTTCGTTTGTCTGCTTTGTTGACAGCTGTGTTGTTTTCTAGATGACCTACCGTTGATTTGCTCAATATGACTTCGAGAGAAGTTTATTTGTCCTATGGACGTTTGGAGACACAAGGTTTACTTGTGCTGACTTTAATTGAGGAGTTGATGCTATCTATGACTGTTATAGAGGATTCGTCTCAAGGTGGAGTGTTGTTTTATTGTGCTTCGAATCCTACCATATATGGAGTCCTACCGGAAAGGCATGTGTACAATTCTGTTTCGTGTCCGCCAAGAAAGAGAGTTATTTGTCCCCCATATATAGTTCCATGTAGTCATAGATTAGATCGTGAGATTGAGAGAGATCCACCAGATCCATAGCACGAGAAGGGTTTGTCCTCTCGTGCATTGTAATACTCCTCCCGATTATAGTTATACGCCTTTGTGCGTCCGTGGTTTTCTCCCGTAAGGGTTTCCACGTTAAATCTGTGTTCTTGTTTTTCATTTGATCTACTTTTGCTGCGCTATTTTACAACAAGTAGAGAGGAAGATATCCATCCCCAAACCGCGGCCGACAAATTCGCGAGAATAAACGAGCCTTATTGAAGAGGACGGCGAGATGGCGTCGAAGCAATCCGCAGGCTCTGACCTCCAGAGCACAAGCGGCGTCGGCACCAGCCTTGCACACTGCCAGGAGCGGCTCGGACACTCCTGCAGAAACTCCCCTACGCCACCTCCAGATCGAGCGTGCGAAGCAGCATCCCCTCCCCTCGTCTCCTCGGCCGGCCAGAGGGATAGGAACAGCAGCACATCGCCTGATCTGATGAAGGCCGTCGTCTTCTAGAACCAGAAGGCGACCTTTGAGCTTATTGAAGAAAGAGGATGAAGCACTTCCGTCCTCCGCATACGGCTCCGATCACTGGAGCGCTGCCAAGAGGAGAGCAAGCACCACGAACCAGCAGACGCGGCTCGGACGCGTCAACCGGCGATTCCTCATCGGCATAATGCCATTCTGCACGTCGGCAAACTCAAAAGCAAAGTCAAACCTAACTCTATTACCTAATCTACTGCTATCTAGAGAGGGCCGGCACCCTATTTCATCTCCCTTCCAGCCGGCGTAGGCGCCGGTGGTCGGAGAGGCCGGATCTGGCCTCCAACGGTGGACTCTCAAAGCGGCGGTGGGAGGGGAGGAGGAGAGGAAAACCCCGGTCCGAATGGCGGATGAACTGTGGGTATTCTCAAAACTTCATGAACTTGCTAAATCACATCATTGGTTCAGTAACATGCAAGAAAAATAACTCTTACCTTCTGAGGAGGTAGGACAGGATCAAATGCTCCATCAGGATAATAACCAAACCATGAAGTTTCCCGAGGTATGAGGACGACATCATTCTCAAACTGCAGAACATATTAGAACAAAACTATAAGGGCGACAATGTATGCTTCAATTGTCAGTTTACAGTGCGAATATCCAAAGAAACAAAACCACCAAATGTGTACTACTAGTTGTATGTGTTTATCATGTTATTGTTCTGGTGCATGTTAGAAATAGTGCTGTATTTGGGGCCATGTTTGAAATATCTGACAGTAATATTCTGCTCAGCATTTATTGTTGCATGCATAGGGAAATAGCTCAGAAAAGGTGGAGTACATTTTGATATCTCATGCCAACTTTTACATTTGCACTATGCTACCAATCAATCCTTAATGTGATTTTAGACTTTGACAACCTTACCATGATCAACACTAAATTCTCTAAGCTGCTGAACCTTTCCTTGTACGTAGCATTTCTTTCACTTGGTATTTCGTTGTTAAGTTTGGGAAGAAACCTGCATCCTGTCAAATAATCTTCCATATCCTGAAGAACAGTATACATTTTCAGCGGCTCAGCAATATATCATCATATACTGCTCTGGTTTATTGCAAGGATTTATGGTTAAAGGTCAATCAGAGTTTTCTTCCATTCGTTGATATAAAAGTAAATGTTCAAAGCTAAACACACATTAACTTGACTAACTAAAAATTCTGCAAATAGCGAGAGAAAAAATCAGACCATCAAACTAACATGTTATCACATGGTTACCAGATCTCATGTTAATCAAGCCTGAAAGAAAATGATCAAATTCATTATTCAGATATACATGAGCCACAACGGTAAACTGACCAGCACAGCGAGCAATTTAAAATTTCAAAAAGTGCAAATCCAGCAGTACAACATAAAGGTGAATTCCTCTTTATCAGGATGACGCCTCAAGAAATGTAAAGTAATACTCACAGTTGGGATTTTGAGGTAACCACTTGGTGCAAGATGTGCCTGTAATTCACAACACCTCAAGTTATTCCATTGAAAGTCTGGTTTATTACCCCCGCCGATCCAAAGTAAGTGTCGCAGTTTTGAACTTGGGTTAGTTCACAATTGCGACACTTATTATGGATCGCAGGTAGTAGTTAATGGTGTGGACTATTAGTCTATTACAATGAAGGATGGAGTTTGGGACATGACTAAGCCAAGATATAAAAACCTGCACGTAGTCTGAGTAAATCTCCATTTTAATCAGGGTATCAGCAATAACGCAGAAAATACCTGACTACAAATAGAAAGAGATCAGCGCAACAAAAAAAAAACAATCTTAGGAGGTAATCAGACTATGTAGAAGGGAGATACAGGAAACTGAAGATCAAGACTCCATGCAGACATTAATATATTAAAATAACTACAATACTGATGGTTACAATAGGGATTTAGCAAAACATGTTCCTCACCTATGATTACCAATATATATATCCTTTTTGAGATAAACAGGTGGATGGGCAGGCATGGATATTGTGTGTACGTATAATATCTTAGACTTCTCTGGTGTGGTTGGGTCACAACTCGCACATGCTCAGGGCACAGGCTAGCAAGAACTGATTTAGGATGTTTAAATACTGAAGGGCATTAGTATACACCTCTCAAATACTTTTTCTTTATAGTTGTCATCACAAATCCATGAAAAAGCATAAGGCTACCTATCCATTCTTAGATGATTTGCCAGTCTTTTGTTGAGTTGTTGGTTGAAAATTTGAAATAACAAATTAGATACTAGTTGGAGATAATGAGATTAACTTACACCACAAAGTGGCACGGAAGCAGTACCAGCATGAGGCCCAGCGAGTGAGATGAAATTCTTGACCTGTTATATTATAAGTATCCAAACACACAAAGCAAGTGAGACGAAATTCTTGACCTGTTATATATAAGTATCCGAATACATAACTAACTGCACAAATAATGAATAGCTATAGCGAAGTCTAGTTTATATCAAAGTTTTAAATAAAGGCCTTCTATAAATCTTAGGGAAAAAGAGGTACTAGCGGGGATACTCAGACATTGACACAGAGGCCCAACACAACCGTCCAGATTTCATATTCAGTTGCATACATTAGAGTCTACTCAGCTGAACTGGCCAGGAACAAATAAAACTGGAAATACATCCAGCGGCGGAGCTACAGCAAATGACTCCAGGGTGCACAACACTTGGGTTTCAATGTTTTGGGCTACACGGGTGCACAGCTATTGGGCTCAGGGGTGCACATATGGTAGAAATTTGTCAATATACAAAGAAAAATCAAATGGACCCGGTGTCCTGTGCACCCGGTTGGGCTAAGGTAGCTCCGCCAGTGAATACATCCCTTATGCCTTGTATTGTTTGAAAGGAACTCACCGGTGGTCCATCATCACAATACTCGACCACTGCTCGACCAATCAAGTTCCCCTGTTAAAGGACATTGTGAGGAGGTAAGGCTTAGTAAAAGAGTGGAATAAACAACAGCAGAATCATCATAATAATCAAGATTTAGCTGACAAACTACTCCGCCCAATCACACACACGCACAGCGAAGGCATTTCCCAGTTTCTATTGCATTATGTTTGTAAAAGCTAATGAACTAGGAAAATATTAATTCTATACGAACTAAAAGTCAAACCATAAAAGTTCATCATCATTATATTTCTTTTCTACCGCAATGCTTGAGTTCTAGTTCTCGTGAGTAAATGATTTAGCAAGGACAGCAGCGTTTGCTAGATTGTGTTCTACTACAAGATAATGCCAAAGACCTTGAACAAAACGGCAGCACAAGAGCATACCTGAGAGAGACCGACATTGTTGTAGCCGCCGCTTAGCTCTTTCATCTCCTTTACCTGAAGAAAACAAATTTTGACCGATAAATTATGTACTCACCATACAGCCAAGGAAGACATTACCCAAAGTGCCAAATCACCTGCTTGCAAATGACATCAGCCTGTTGACATGTAAAGGGGAAAACATGTGAGTGGAGTGGAAAGTAGTTATGATGGAAAACGAGACTCCTGATTATTACTACTATATACATAAGATAAAATTGTAAGTTAACTAGAAAAGTCAAGCCAACCTGTTGTTGAAGAGGCATCAGCCAAGAGTCCAATGTTCCGCTACCAATTTCTCTGACAAAAGGCCATTGCATTTTTTATTTACAAAAGTTACTAAAAGTCAAACTGTAGGTTGGAAAAAAAAAGGGTGTAGAAGACGGATGCATTACAGGCAGTGGCCGTCGGCGGCGGACCAGTCGGCGAGAAGCTGGGTGAACTCGGCGACGCCGCGGTTGGCGCACTGGTCCCCAATCCCTGATACATGGAAGCGCGAGCCAATCAATCGGCCAATCGTTTGATTTCCTAGGACAGGGAAGGGAACACGCCGCCATGGATGGAAGTGAAGTAAACTGAAGTGGTGGAACTAACCGTGCAGGACGACGAAGGGGACGGCCTCCGCCGGGAGGAGGAGGAGGAAGAGGATGGGGAGGACGGCGGCGCCGGCGAGGCGCGGAGCTCTCGGCATGACGAGTAGGTAGCGAGGGTTGTCCGGCGGAGGCGCCGAGAGCCCGAGACGGACGTCGCTCACTGTGGAGATTGACCGTGCCCGTGCGTCCGAGGAGTAGTTACAAACGGGGCCGCAACCTTCTCTCTTCACGTAATCAATGATTACTTGGATTTATTCAAAAAAAATATCAGTTTGATTTGGATTTAGAGTTGTTATAAAGTTTGTTAAACCGTTATCCGCTTTCAACCGTTCATTCGTCACCGCGAGATTTTTGAAAATAAATCTCATGTTGTTGGTATGTGTCAATCTCAACAATTATCATTGTTGTAGAATTATGCATTGTTTAGTTATCGGATTAAAAAATAACTTGTTTGTCAGTATTTGCCAGATTTTATCACATATTACTAGATTATGCACTTATATTTAGATACCGAATTAAAATAACTTGTTACTCAGAGTTGTCACATACTTGGGAGATTATACGCTATTTAGTTGCCGAGTAAAAATAACTTGGTTGTCAGTAACATTATTCTACATCGGTGCAATTTGTGTGCTACTATCTTTTGTTGAATGAAACTATCTCTTAGTTATTGGACATACTTCAAACCTCGCTTTCTGAACTCACTGGTAAAAATAGATCGCTAACCAAAATAACGGTTCCGGACATAAATCATTTTAATTTTTTGAATTCAGCAATTAATGTGATGATGTCATCCATGAGGTAGTAAATTTCTGTATGGATGAACGTACTTTCCTATGCGGAACAACCACATGCAAACTGCGCCGCACAGGAAGATGCGGGTGCGTTGCCTCCATATAGATATTTCTTTATTTAAAGAATCTAAGTTTGTTTGATGTAAGAGGAAATATCGAGAAACCACGAGCATTGGGCTAGGGTTTCACAAAACCGTATCCAATAGAATTTCTATTAGAAAATGACAATTTTTAATGTAAGTAGGTTTAGATAACAAAAATCACATGTTTTAGGTAGGCACTGTTTCTCTCCAATTTTCTCAGTCAGACCGGATCAGAACTGGACCGAACTTGAACAAAACCAATTTTTTCGTAGCTTTCAGCCAAATTTTGATAAAAGAATCAAACCATTTTAATAATTCTAATAGTTTAGTTCAATTTCACTCACAAGAATAAAACCAAAGTTATTTTCATTTTAAAAATTTCCATTTTTTATTGAAATTAAGCCAAAAGTTGTGAAAACAATGAGAACTTTCAAATAGCTAGGGACAATAGCTTAAATTTCCTAATTTACTCACTTCATGTAGTTTGAATTACTAGATTTTTTGTTTGATATTTTAGAAAAATTTGACCAAAGTAAAAAATGCAAAAACTTCTATATGGTTGTGGGTTTGTAGTATTTGGTATCGCGGAAACGAGAACCATAATTGAGTTCCTTTGCCTTTTTTGTGTGTGAATCTTTTCATCAGCCCGGCTTCGCCTAACACAAAGTATAGGCACAACCGGAAAAGAATGCCAATGCATTGTATCCTCCAGAAACTTCTGTATAAATTTTTTCAAATAGAATATCTTTAGACAAATGTTCTTCGCAGTTGTTCCTCGGGCACAAATGATGAGCGCAAGCATGCATTTGCAAAAGGTTTTTTATATAGAAATAACGAGCTCCCTTCATCGATTTCTATTAGAGAAACAGCCGGTTTTACACAAACAAAACAGAAAACATAAGAAAGTAGCCAACATCACCAGGATTGTTCATAACAGACCTGGGAAACAAGCCTGCAAAGCAAGCTCAAACAGGATCGAGCAGGAAAGCACAGTTTTGAACACACATCTAACATTGAACATATTTCTCGACTAGTTCGTGATATCATGTTGTTGTAGAGGCTGGGTGTAATTGGTACCTTTGATATTAACATGCAGCAACATATATGCATATATGGATCTGTTCATACGAACAAGCTAGAGAAGGACAAGATTACAAACAGCTGATCTTTATTCAGTCGCATATATAGCGATCAAGACGGCAGCTGCATATATGCAGGGCTAGATCGGTCGGCTACATGACGGCGTTCGTGGACCGATTTTACTGTAACATTCACCATTACCGGACACATGCAAGCTTAAGACGCTGCCGCCATGGACGCAAGATTGTTGGCGCAGTTGTTGACGACGACGGACCACCTGCCAGTGTTTGGTCCAATCCACTTGTTCACGTTGAAGCGCGTCTGGTACTGCCTGCTCTCCATAAAGGCCGTCGTGACCTGGACGTAGACGCAGAACCAGTCCGGCGAACGGCCGGAGCCGTCGGTCTGGATTTCCAGGACGCACGGCCTGTACCTGCAAGTGTAGGCAGTACTGAAGTCGAACACGTCCAGGTTGCCCGTCTCGAAATACTTACTAGCACCGATTTCGAATTTGTGGGACTCGTCATGCTCGACGTCGGTCAGGTTGAACTCTATCAACGAGTCCGTGCCCGGAGCGCCAGTAGTCCCCCGTCTTGACCTCGAGCTTGACACTGCACCACGCCCTCCCGACGGCGGTGTCGTTGTGGCGGAGCAACTCCACCATGGGCACGGCCTCGTGCGGAGTCGAGAGGTCACCGCCATGTGCTTGCAAGCACGACGCGGCGGCGAGAACGACGACGAGGACGGCGGCGAGCCTGCTCATGGTGTTTATCGATTTATGATCGAGTGAGTGCTGGTGCTGTGCTCTCAGCTGCGACATTGTAATTGCATGTGGAGGCCTATTTATAAGGATCTGGAGATGCATACACAGCTACACTACACAAGCTGTATGAGTATATATGTCCACAGCCAGCTATGCGCGTGGCATACATTATCAGGGAGAAGAGTGGTGACTGTTCTGTCGTTCATCGTTGGAGGAGGAATCGTACGTGGAGGAACAATTCGTTCATGTGGTTCCTACAGATTGGTCGGAGGAGGAATCGTACGTGTGTCAAGGTTCATGCGCTGGCCACTATTCCAAAAGACCGATCTGATGGAAATAGCCAGACAATCCACTTATACACTTAACACCCATCCTCACATGTGACGGTCACAGACAGGTCAACATGTGTAAACTCAGAGGTAGGCGCATGAAGAGAAAAATGGGCCTTGTACGTGGAAGGAGGGGGCATCAGCAATTTTAGGAAAATTGTGCGCCACACAGGACTCGAACTCGAGACCTTGGCTCTGATACCATGTCAAGGTTCATACGCTGACCACTATTCCAAAAGACCGATCTGATGGAAAGGGCCAGACAATCCACTTATACACTTAACAACGTGGAGGGTCAATGTGGTTCGAGATTGGATAGGGTGTGATCGTCTCTGGGTGCTTCAGTTTTTGGACACCCGCGCAGGTCGCTGTGAACAGAAGAGACTAGAGTTTACTTCTCTTCAACCTGCTGCTGGGAACAGCTCTATAACGTGAGTCACGCCACAGTACATCCACAGTACATTCTCAGTTGGTCTAGTGATACCATTCTTCCATTTGAAAAATAATTCTAACGGTTTCAAAAAAAATCTAGAAAAATGTGACTACTCCTCGAAACAGGCTTTCGCCGCGCTTTATAAATAAAACTCAACCGGCTAAACTGATACAAAGTGGTATCCCCAAATAAGCAGGTAAAAAAAGAAAAAACGACAAGTGAGATGGAGGCTAAAATATTCAGTTTGTTGGTGTGAAATTTGTGCAAGCATAAATGTGTCGGTCTGGCATTAAGTATCTGAATTTGTTTCCAATTATGGAGAAGGTGGGATAGAAATTGTGTGATTGATGTACTATGTTAAATCTGAAGGGGATGGATTGCAAGGGCTTGATTTCGTTGATAGAAATGACAAGGTGGATGAGATGGTTAAGAAGTATGAAAGTAGCAAGAAATCGGTATTGACCATGATAAGGAACAAGAGACAACAAGCAATTGTTTTGTCCCCATTGAAGACCAAAAAATTCAGAGAAATACAGAGCAAATGCAGTGCCAAATCACATTGAAGTTCAGAGCAAATGGGCGGCGCCTCGACGGTGGTGGCTCCTTTGGTGTCTTCCTCCCGGTCGTCCCTCAATATTGTAGTGGATGGAGATGGGTTCTGAGACGGTGTGATGGGAGAAATTTTCACTGTTAATTTGATGGATGAATGGCTCTGTGGATGAAGGCGTTGAAGATGTCCTGTGGCGGCTCCTCAACTAGGCTCTACCAAGTCGGTTCGGAGTTTCTGGAGTGTTCTGCGTCGAATAGGTCGGGTGTACTTCACGAAAGATGTCTAGTTTGACGTCACGGAGCCAGAACCAGTTGGTAAGGTCGTCGTTACGGTTATGTACGGCCGTACTGCTGCTCCTTAAAGTTTTTGCTTATTTGTTCACGGCGCCACTTACTCATATGAAGTCTGATTGAGATGTTCTTGGGCTCATAGGACTCGTATGGACAAGGACCACAATCTCATGTCAGTTGACCTACAATTTGGCCTTGTCAAAAAATATAATTTGTAGAACACTCCACATGGTTTGTATCTGATGACGCGTGACTCCTCCGGTTTGAATCCTAATTGGATCCTTTCATCGCATTCGCCTAAACACACATCAATCCAAGAAAAAGTAGTAAAATCCTAATAAAAACTAAAGGTTGTGCAATGGTCACATTAAAAATGAGTGGAAACAAGTAATCATGCATCATGGACATAAAAGTGGCCAGTGGTGTATGACTATGAGATGAGTGGTTTTATATTAATCAAGTAGCCTTAAAACACTATATAAAATCCACTAGTCAGTGAGGATATCTTGAAGGTTGATATTGGCATCTCTGACGGGAAAGACCTCGGTCTTAGCTCATATTCGTGATGAGGTAAGACGCCTTCTCTAAGAAGTTAGTCCAAGATCCCTAAAAGGAGGCGATTCATCCTTGATGGGGTTGGCGAAGATACTAACGTCGTCCACATACATGGAAGCTCTGAAGGTGGTAGTCATGGCTTTGATAGGTAGAAGTTCCTCCTCCCTTGTGGCAAATTCAAGGATTTCCTGTAGGGGTCAATTGCACCATGGAAGACAGGAAGAGCATCAAGTAAAAGGGGTCACCTTGCCTAAGCCCCCGTCAATAGGAAAATGAAGATCCAAGATAACCGTTGAGGATCACTCGACGAACCCAGCGATGTACAAACCCAGGATATCCAACGCGGGCCAAACCCAAGATTCTGCGGGACTTTTAAGAAGATAACCCAGTTGACCGAGTCGAAAGCCTTGGAGATGCCGAGCTTGATGAAGAGGCTTGGCGAGTTGGTTCGGTGGAGCTCCTTGATTAGAGATTATGCACGTAGAGGAAGTCATCGTTGCTGCATCATTTCTTCATGAAAGCGCTCTAGTTTTTGGAGGTAAGTATGTCCATAATTTGGGCCAGCTTGTTGGCCAAGATCTTGGAGAAGAGCTTCGATATGTTGTGGATTAAGATGATAGGGCGGTGGTCCAGCTGAGGTGGTGTGGGCTCTCTTAGGCAACAAGATGATGTTGGCGGAGTTAATGAGACCCACATAGACATCGCCTTGGTGAGCAATCAAGTGTAAAGCTGCAAAGATGTCACCTTCTATAATTTCCCAACAAGCCTTGAAGAAGGCACGAATGAAGCCATCAGGTCCGGTGCTTTGGCTGAAGGCAGGGAGAGCACAATACTTTTAATTTCCTCATTGGTGAATTCGGCCTCCAGGTCAGACATGTCATGAGACTAAATCTAAGGGCTTCCGAGTTGATGCATGCGGTGGAGCATTTCTGAGGTGTTTATGGAAGTGTAGGTGAAGCTCAGTTTCTTTGTCTTCCTGAGTGATAGAAATGCCATTGTTGGTGATTAGGAACTGATTGTGCAACTTACGAGTGATAGCAATGCCATTGTTTGTGACGAGGGACTGAATGAGAAGCTTGCACCTTCTACCATTTACCCTGATGTGGAAGAGCTTGGTGTTAGCGTTGGCCAGTCTTGATCCAAGAGAGATGAAAAACGTTGGCGGAGTTTGATCTTATGCAACGAAAGGAGGCCAAGGTAGCTAGTCTTCAGATTACGACCTGGGCTCGCTCATCAGGAGTACAATGTTGGTGTTGATTTTGTCGGAGGCTTTGTGATCAGGTTGAAATCTCCTAAAATGAGCCATTCTGGACACACAAAAGGCTCAAGTTGCTCAAGTTCCTCAATGAACGCAAGCTTCTCGGTTTCCCCCGAGGATCGTTGAGACACCTCGCTTCGCATGGCGACAGTTGCTGAAATGGTGTGGACGCTTGATAGGGAGAAAAAAATCCTTCGAAACCACGATGAATAAAATGTGTTTCTCACTTTTCTTCATTTATTCTTTTATGGAAAGCATCTTGTCACTCAAGTCCTTGATCCTACTGCTACGAGGTTTAATAAATATCATTTCAAGTACCGATAACCTTTTATGATTTCTGGCCAAATTGCATATGAACTTGTTTTAGTAACACGTAAAGGACTCCCCGTTGTGAAAGCGTCGGTGTATCTTACTCTTGATTTTTCTGTAAAACTAATCCCAGGCAGACGAGCCACAATATATATCGCAGATATGTAGCCTTCCTGTGTTTAGGAAACATCAAGTCAAGCCATTTTGTACACAACAAGACAATTGTCAATTACCACAAACGGCCCAACAGCTAGTTACACAATATACACCTTCACTGCACACACTACTCTCAAAACAACAGTTACAGTTATTCACGCAGCCACCACACGTCGGTTAACCTGGCCTTCGCCACAATTAGACAAACCACACTCACTACCTCCCTCTACAGCAACATACATAGCATCAACCGTCCCAACATTAGCCGGATCATGTCATCAGGCCTTGCCATGCCACCACTATATCACATCCTCAACAAACAACCCCCAAAAACAGGAAAAATACTATTCATGAACAACAAAGACAATTATAAGCTATTCCTTCCAGGAGTTAATGTCTTGTCTATCGAAGATACAATGTCGCTGTTTGGTGTTGTTAGAAGGTGGTCTAAATCGTCCATGTCGCTGTCGTCGACGATTGACGCATTCGACTCCAAAGCATCATCATCTGAAGCAATAGGCATCTTATCAGTTACAAGCAACCACCATATAATAAATATATCGTTCGTTCACATCTAGTGGTCTAACCATAGTATCCCAGTTGGAATATAAGGTGTTGCACTGCTGATCAAATATCTTGTCCCCAGATAGCAGTCAGGATTTAACACGTCATGTTGACAAGTTAAGTGAACTATACAAGTCTTTAGTTACATGTGGATGATGGTGGTGGACTACAGGGCATCGATTTTGCACACACAAACTTACTAATTTTAACAGTATATCTTTCGAAATGTTCAGAGAAATTCAAGAAGACAGAACATCTCAGGCTTCATCTTGCAGATTACATAAGATGATAAGACCTCAATTGTTTAAACTATTTCAACATGGGAGAAAATGGCAAACAAAATCAGGTTATATTCTAATTTTGCTCAAAATCGCTATTCCATTGTAAGACAAGCTAGATTAATTGTAACATCATAAACTGAAAAGGTTAATTACAGTCACTTAACACAATCTTGCGCAAGGATAGGAAGCAACATCAAAGTAGTTAAGTGTCTAAGCAGTAAGCAGTCTACAAATGTATCTGTACCCGAAAGTAAACGACCGCGCCAAAAATATTTCCACGCAAAGCAGCACTGGTGTGCATACAAAAACTATGAGAGAGGGAGGGAAGGCAAATTTACCAGAAAATTCAAGGTGTGCATTTTCATCTCTAACTGCTGAAACCTTGATGTTTTCAGGCAGTACACAATTGCAGACAGAACCTGTGCCCCAAATGTACAGCCAGAAATTGTTCAGAATCGACATAGCCCAGAAGCAATAGGTATGGAATTGCTTAGTAAAATCTAACCTAATCTGGCAAGTCGATTCACCCATCCAGGAGTAGGCTTTCCTGTCAAACGCTTGCAGACATCAGTCGTGAAATGGTTACAGTTCTTGACAATCAAGTGGTAAGTGTCGCCATGATAATCCTCTGCAAGATCCTCTAAGAAAGTGCGAACTTCAGAGCGGGACATATTGGTGGTACCCACACACACCGATCGTCTGAAGATAAAGCCAGGACAGCTTTTCGGTTCTACTTGGAAGACTCCGCTAGTTGGATATTCGTGGGCTCCATACCCAAACTCCATGCCATGCACTGCAAAGAATGTTATTGGAATGGTCAGCCTCGGATGCCAATTTGCAGATAATTTCATGAAAACTCATGTGCACAAGAACTCGTGACACACTTGAGGTGGATTTAAGTTGATCCAGAAAAATGAAATGCTCAAAAATAGAAAACTGAAATGCTCGAAAATATGGCAATTACGGAGTGTAGCAAAGCTGTGATGTAGAGAAGAGTTTGAAATGCCTTGGTCTGGAGGAGCTCAGCTAAAAAGGACTAGTAAATGCGTGGATAAGCGTGTGCCTGGAACATGCCAAGCCCAGTTAAAGAAAGTAAAAAATGAAGTGAGACTATGCGGTTTGGCCGCCATTTGGAAAGCAAATCTTGGTAGAGCCTAGTTTTAGTCACAGCAAACAAACCATTGGGAAAGGCGCTAGATTGAGTAGGAACGGTATCGGAATATATGAATCTTTGGAATTGAACATTAGGAGAGGCGCCATATTGAGTAGTAACGGCCTTGGAATACACCGAGTCGATAGAATTGGACAGTACGAAAGGCGCTATATTGAGTATGGTCACGGTCTCGGAATACACGAATCTATCCAACTCAAAGCGACAGATAAGCATAGTTCTATTAAGCGCTATGCACTAATTGAGCGTTTTGTCTCCGCTTTTCTCTTTTCTAAAGAATTAAAGAGCTAAGCTCACGTTTAAGCGCAATTGAGCGCTAGTCGTTTTGATCCGCTTAGAGCCTAAGCGAGCTTAAGCGCGCTTTTTATAACTTTGCAAATAAGTGTGGAACTTACGAGTTCCAGTACGAAGGTAAGGCCGTGTGTGAAGTACTATAATTGGGCACATGTGAGGTAGTTTCTGAAACCATTGTACTATGTAATTGTGGTAAGTATGGTCTGCCCCACGGTAGCGAAAAATGAATGAAGCTGAACGTGAAGCCGGACACCAAATGCACCAACCAAAGAGATCAAGTGGTGGCGGCGAGAGAAGGCAATCTTATCGGCCGCTCGTACTAGCTAGAATTAGCATATCTTTCCGTTTCCTCCCGAGCACACATGGCTGTGGTAGAATCGGCTACCAGGTAGCCAGAATTAGCGTATCTTTTTCCTTTTTCCTCCCGAGCACATACTGTTGTAGTGGTTTTAGAGACGTTATCGGATAGGATTGAGGAGAGGGTATGGTACGGTAGGTGGTAGGTACCTTCGACGCCGGAATGGAAGATGCCGAGCCCGAACCAGTAGAGGTAGTTGTTGATGGGGGAGATGTCGTAGATGTTGAGAAAGACCTTGACGGCGGGGGCCGGAGTAGGCGGAGGAGGCGCTGGTGGTGGCGGCGCGGCGGCGGCTGCGGCGCCGTTGAACGCCGGGAGCACCCTCATGCGCATCCTCCTCCTCGATCGCAGTCGCCTTCTTAGCTCAGCAGCTTCATCCGCTGGATCAACTCGTGCGCGCGCGCACAGATCTGGCTACTGATTCCACTGGCTCCTCCTCCCCTCTCTCGGCACCTCCTCGAGAAAGGAAAGAGAAGCCAGGAGAAGATGATGATGGTGGGGAAATTCCGATAGGGGAAGGGAGGGGCAAAACTGGGAAAAAGGAAGCAAATTGTTTTCTGAGTGCGGATGGGTTGATTGGGAAGGCGAAAAAGTTTTCGAGAAAGCAATGGCTTGCTGTTGGACTAGTCTTTTCTTCTGCTTCTTCTGCAGCTGCAACTTGCTGCTGCTGGCAAGTGAGCGAGATCAACAGCAAGTACTACTAGTATCTTGCTAAAAAAAACTTATGGGTACAGCCTATCTAACCGCTTCTGTCCTGTCCAAATTCGTGTCAACCACCTGCAGTACTTAGCATAAATCACTCCTAATATAAATACACATGTAGTACTATGGAAATAGCACAGGTGGTTGGTAAAGGAAGAAGAGTTTAGGAATAGAAAACGAGACGACACATATACCACCGAACCTCCAGCTACTTGATGCAAGCTAATTGGAGCCGAGGGTATCAGCCAGGTCAGACATATAAAACACATGCTAGCCATCAGAAGCAACAGGACAAAACGCCATCATCAGTTCAAAGCTGAGGGTGGTGGGACAAGGGGCAAGCAAGAACACGTACACTCAACCACAACTTCAGATGCACACTATCGCAACAACACAGGACCAAGTAATTATTCCTCGATTCATTGCAAACCCACCGAGCTTTATTATCACAAAAATTCAATGCTGGAACGTACTTACAGTACGGCACTCGCTCAACGCACAACACAGCAGCCAACAGAACGAATTGATTAGTTTATCACTACTATCAGACGGTGTAATGCTGGTTGTTGATGTCATCCAGGTCGATCCCTTTGAGCTTCGCGGCGGTCTCCACCTTTCCTTTCAGGGTGTGCAGCGCCCTCAACCTGAAACGAAGTTACAAAAACCATCGACGTCGGTCTTCTGTGTCTTCTTCTCTGCATGAATGAAAGTACAAAAACTAAATTGCGCCACGACGTCCCAACTAACACTCACCTCGCGATCTCGGCGCGCCGTTTCGTCTCTTCGGCCATGTGCCCGAGCTCCATGGACGCGGCTTTCTCCCGCCCCCTGCGGACTGCAGCCCGTGCAGCGTACGCTGCTCGTGCGCCCACGCCGCCTCCCGGTTTTCCCGCCCGAAATTCTTCTGGCTCGAAAACGCAACCTGAGAAAAAAGCAAACCGAGTTTCAAGTTTCAACACCCATCCTCGATTCAACAAGACCGAATTATCCTTCCGGTTCCGCGGAGGAGATGAGACGCTGACTGACTGACTGACCTTGTTGTCGATGACGAGGTTCCATGCTTTCCCGCTCAGGCCATACCGCACGGCGAATTTGATCGGATCTAGAAGAAGATAGATGATGATGTTGTACACCCAGATGGCACCTGTCCAGCCCCATCCGATACCTCTGATGCTAGCTAGCTCCCAGGTTACGACAGCAGCTAGTACGGTGGCAACCTGCATTATGACAATATGCACCGGCATTCTTAGTGTCAAAATACCACTGGAAACCTGAAGCGATCAGCAGCTATCTCTTTGCAGAGCATGGAGTTATGTATATCCATAAACCAGCTGCTACATAATAGTTGATGTAACTTGTAATAGATAGGAACTCACCAGTTGAGCTATGACAAATGCACACATAAGCAGAAGACCAGGTCTCTCTAAGAAGGACCAGCCTCTCGACCGTGTCACGAATATCAGGGCCTGACTAATGGTGCTCACTTGGAGGTAAACGGCAGAAGCCATTTTCTCTGTGTTTCTGGCAACCGATTCGCTGTCTTTGCCGATCCTGTTTACATTCATGGTAGGAACCTTGAAGATGCCCTGCAGGTAACATGGAAAAAACTTGAGTTTGCACAGCAGAGCCAGTCCTTCCAAACACTGCCTATGTGGTAAGGATACAGAACAACAAGTACGAAAGCATCAGGGTACACATGGTGCAGATTTCATTTGGCTTACGATGGTACATGTAACTTTGAATCTGCTATGAAAAAGTTATGGATGTCACAAGAAGTTCTGGACCCAGACATGGACTATGAGGGGAATGGACATTTAACGATCGTACTGAAATAAGTAATGATGATTGTACCAGAGGTACATTATGATACCTACCCCACAACTCGAGTTTCATGCAGTAAAAATGTCTAACCATCAATCAAGCTAGGCGAGTGCTATAGCTGATGCACATAGGGTAATACTGCCTACTGCTGCTTGCTGGCGGAGACCCAGGGGATTAAAATGCACAGATGAGATCTCCCGAATGACTTGCCAAATAAAAATGTCCCAAATGAATAGATATCGATCCATGTTAATTATCCACACTTCGGAGGTGTTCAAAATTGTTGATTACTCGGGGATCGCAAGGATGCAAAAAAAATAGTGTTGGTACCAGAAGAGGTACAATAGATACTACATAATGAAGAAAGTTAAGGAAATAGTTATTACCACAAAAAATTCTGTCTTGTAAGCTGCCCAAAAGAACAGCACTGTTGTTACGGCCATATAAGCCCCCAGTACCACACCTGTTGCAAAGATCTCTGCTAGCTTCCAACTGTCTGGATGGGGAGATGGCTTAACCTTATCTTTGGAGATGGTCATAATGGTCCCTGAGCAGTAGTCATCACCACAGTTAACAGAAATGAACATCCATTCGTAAAAAAAAATCTGATGAGAAATTGAGAAGATAACAATTGTCTTACCATCATTGAGAATAGCTATCAAAAGCACCATCATTGGAGGGAAGTCAAACTGCCAAAAGCATGCCAAGAGCAAAAAACCAAGCTGCACAGATATATTTGGATCATTGATGTGAATGCCAAAATGAACAGTGAGAGCATCAGCAATTTAAGTATGATTAGGAGCAGGAATAAACCTAGTAAGTATTAATGGAATCTACATCATCCATTGAACCTCTTTGGACGGACAGAACAAACAAAGAATTGTCCACTTAGCCAGATACTTAGTAAGGCTGGTATACAGAGGGTACATGATATTTTTGATAGAACTACAAGGGATCAGTGGAGAAATGCTATAGCATTTAACCATATAGAAGCAACAAAGTTGGCCATACACTAATATGTTCCTTATCACTTTTGTTTCATCAAAAGAAATCAGATGGTAGGCAAAGGGTATAATAGTTTGCATATATTTTAGGCAACACAAACTTACCACTATACGAATGGTTATCGATACAGCATATATCTGCAAAAGAAGAATAGAAATTATTAACATCAGCCAGCTTTCCTTATTACCAAAATGAAATACTGTACAGCATGAAAATGAAACTATCATTTCGTCTTCAAAGAGAATTGGAAAAGAGAACTAGCATGATACAGCCAATATTTCCTGAGATAGCAAGGTGGAAAAACAAAGATGCATTGTAAACATTGACTTAACTGTATAATTTTTCATCCGCTGAAAAATTGCCCGACTGGTCAATACCGCACTGATGATCACACTCAATCCAGGTTCTGTCAGAACTATATCAGAGGCCCCACGGGCAGCGTCAGTTGCATCAGCCACTGCGATTCCAATGTCTGCTACCTTCAGGGCAGGTGCATCATTAACTCCATCTCCAGTCATTCCACATATGTGCTTTCTTGATTGCAGCCTTTTGACAATTTCATATTTGTGCTCTGGTTAAGGAAACAAGTTAGAGTGAAAAACACAAGGGTACAAAGAGAAAATTAAAAGCTTTACCAGGGAATACTCCAGCGAACCCATCTGCTTGCTCAATCAATTCGTCCACTTGTAGGACTGCGATATCACCATCTATTTTATCACCCAGCAAAGATGATGATGGATACATGTTCGTGCCCATTCCTAGCCTCCGTCCAGTTTCCTTACCAATAGCCAACTGATCACCTGATTTTTTTTTCCATGGAGCATATTAAGAACGATAGTGAATCTAGAAAAAAAGAAGGATCTCCCTGATGTTTATAAGTTATTCAGCAATTAACAAAACAGATTGTTCTGAAGCTCAGGAGAGCTACTAGTCCTAGTAGACTAGTAGGTGGATGAGCACTTAAGTTCTTCTTTTGGAACATCAGGACACATTAAAAAGTTAACATTTTCAGATTGACTTTCCCATGTCCCCAGGCTCTCAGGAACAGCAGATCCAAGGGAAATGAACGTCAGTCCATTATCAAAGCACGTGTGACTATTGCAATGCCATAAAGTGATTTATTCCCTTCCAGTGTACTAAAATGTACCTGTAATCATTTTTACACTGACACCAAGGTCAAGAGCTCGGCGTATGGTTTCAGCACTATCATGGCGGGGAGGATCAAAGAGTGGAAGAAGACCAATGAATTGCCAAGGTCCACCAAGACTTTCTTTCGTACCTTCAGGAACTTCCTGCACGATGAAGGAAATTAGCAAGTTTTGTAGGTAACGGACCAGCAGATCAGTAGAAGAGTGGCATTTAATCAACCTGGTATGCAACAGCAAGTGACCGCAGCCCTCGCTCAGCAAAATTGTCAATTACTTGATGGACCTTTCTTTCAATCTCAGATTTATTCCATGCCAAGTTCAGAATCTGCAAAAGAATTAAATGAAACATAAGCAGATGAACAAATGATGTGTCCTTGGATGAAAAATCAGATAACATAAGTTTCTATACCTGTTCAGGTGCACCTTTGCTAACCCTGTGCATTTTACCATTGGCATCCAAGTACGTCAGAGCTGTCCGCTTGTCAGTTGGGTTAAATGGAAGGAAATGGACTTCTTCTATGCCAGCACGTGCCTAACGGCAGAGAGAAGAGAGTAAAATTAGGTGTGCAGTGTGCCTAACAACATAATTTACTTGATAATCAATGGAAGTGATAAGAGGATACGCACAAAAGAATCAATTTTCAGTGGTAAAACTGAGCGAGAAAGCATTGCATAATTGCCGATGCTACCTGCCGCTGTCAGATTTATGTGTTTGTCCAAATCCTCTAGATCGGTTGATTATGTTTCCTGTATATTAAATTCTTGCCATGCTCCCTTTTCAGTGTACAGGGAACATAATCTACTGATGAATACAGAATCAAGATGGTATCAATTGAAGTTAGGACTGTTGTTTGGTGCACTATTTACATCCCTAATTGAGCAAACCAAACAGCCAGTAATCACTGGAAACAGTTAAAGTCATAAATAAATCAGAGAGTAGAGATTTTTACCTCTTTTGGGTCTGGCAACATTGCCACAATAGCAAAATCTATAGCATCTTGATTCTCTAGTCTTGAAGCCCTTGCCGCCATCAAAACAACATCGTCTTTTTCATAACCTCTCGTAAACACCTAGAAAAAATGTTTCTGCTTCAGACTAGGAACCAATAAAACTAGGATCAACATGGATACAAATGGAACAATGCTGCTATGCTCATAGTTACAGTAAAGCAGAAGAAAATAAACAACACATATATTTGCCCCATGCAACGCTAGATAAGAGAAACCCTTTAAGATGTAAACTGTATTAAGACGGAGCAGTGCAACCATGCTCATAGTCACATTACAACAGAACATTGAAACAATAAAGGGATGGACTACACAGCGGCGCCGCAGATTAGTTTTACCGTGCGGCGGCTGGTGTCTGCCTACCGTCGTGTTTTTTTTAACAACAGACTACCGTCGTGTTGACCACAGCTATCCTGACCTTGCGTGCACGCGCTTATCCTTACAAAGCAAAAAAGCTGCGCACATCAGCACATAGGCTAGCCCAAGATCAATCACCGGATCCACTGCATGCATGGTCCCAACATCAAATTTGAAAATAAATTCTCGTTGCCTAGATTATTATGTGTAGTCACTACTAGTAGGTACTAAAACGCCATGCATGTGCAGATTCGCTTGATTACCACGGCAGCCGGTTCCATGGATCCATCGATCCGCGCAGCTGCTCGCTCTCCCGATCGGCGTCGTGTGGTGCATGAGCGCATGTGACTTTGGCACGATAGTCTCGTGTCAATCGATCACAAGTACTCTGTGTTTGCCTCAATATATCAACAGCAATTAGCTAAATTAACTAGTCACAATTAACAGGTTATTATGTGTAGTCACTAGGTTATTTTTGATACGGTATTGCCAAATAAATACTCATCGGATCTACTAGATTAACTAGTCACAGCTATCTAGTTATTCTAACTACAACTACCAAATTAACCGGTCACTTTATGGAGTGCATAATAGCTCACTGATCGAGCGCCCTTGCGCTGAAAATAAACAGAACTAAGCGATCTGCCAAAACTATGGGATGTCAAAATGCATTGGGAAGGGGAGTGTTTGGCCTCTATTCGGCACAAGAAAAAGGCAATTACCGATTTATCACACGAGTGGCTAATGGATTAATTAGTCATAGTTGCCAGGTTACCTCATAGTAGCTATCAGATTAATTAGCCACGATTATCAAGTTATTCCACCAGCGCCTATCAGATTAATTAGTCACAAGTATCAGTTAACACATACTAGCTATCAGATGAATAAGTCAGTATTATCAGATTATCGCACCAACGGCAACCAGATTAATTAGTCATAATTATCAGGTTAACTCATAGTAGCTATCAAATTAATTAGTCATAATTATCAGGCCAATATATGTAACAATTACTACAATTACCATATTATCTTAAAACACAACAACTACCAGATTAATTATTCATAATTATCAGGTTATTCATATAACAAATACCAAATTAATTAGTCGCAGTCACCTCGCCTAGCACCACGACGCCAACACCAGTCGGCCAGAGGAAGCCCTGTCGCTTTGTCCAGGGGCGGAGGCAGGATTGGACATCATGGGGGGCCGGACATGCTAATTCTTCATTAGGGGGGCCAAACAAGGTGTTTTTCTCCTAATGGTATCAAAAGTAGCATTATGTAGTTAAAAATCTTGCTAATCCATGGCATAGGGGGGCTAGGGCCCATGCTGGTCCCCCTAGCTCCGCCACTGGCTTTGTCGCGACTCCAACACATAAACGCACAAGGCCTAGGACTTAACGCAGGTGATGAGAATTAACTTAGAGCACGTGAATAGATGCATGATGGGTAATTGGATGCAAAGATACGCAGAGAGCGCGTTCATGTGCTCCCTCCACATGTACGTATCTTTTTCCAATTTTAATACAGCTTTATTTACAATTAACTACTTGGTTGTCTACAAACATACTAGCTGTCTGATTGACTTAGTAAACATTTATCAGTCAATTAAAAATAATTGAGCCATTTTATAAAAATCTGGCATTGTATGAAAAATCCCAAGAGATTCAACAAGTGTGGTTTCACTTATCAAATTTCTTGGTTAGCTTTAGACTAATAAAATTAATGGTCGAGATAGAAGAAGTGTGCCATACACCCCTCACGTGCATGATAAATGAAGGCTGACTCTAGCCGAGTGTACTAATTCACTATAGCTGCATGTGCTCTTTGCGAGAAATAGAGCAGCTAGTTGGTCACCAAAGAGCGATGTGATGGGTCGTACGACTGACACGCGCGACGCGGAAGCCGGAAGGATTAGGAGAGGGACGTTTTCGCGAATCTCCGTGCGCCACACGGACGAGGCACTCGTATGGCGCCTCTCCCTAGATTTCTCCAACAATAAATCAATTTCCCCCGCACAACAAAGGATATTAGGAACCATTTAACTGAAAATCTGGGATTTCATTTCTATAACTCACTACAGAAAACAAGACAAGAGACGATGTATATGAAAATATTGGCTTGGCAAGTTGAACCTGCTTTTACCTTCACCAGTCATCATTTGCATAAAATAACTAGAGCTATGTACAAAAATACAAGTTGTGGGAGTTATGACCTCAATTATATTGTTGTCTACAGTCAGTTTGTTGAGTGTCAATGTTCCTGTTTTGTCACTGCAAAGCACATCCATTCCGGCCATCTCTTCGATCGCAGTCATTCTCTTGGTAATAGCTCCCTGCAGACGTAACAAAAGCAGTCACTTCCTAGAATAGAGTTACCCGCCTTTTATTTCAGCGGTAGACAGAGAGCTCTAGCCATGGATGAATATTCAAACCTGTTGTGCCAGTTTGTGTGATCCAATAGCCATAGTAACTGACAAAACCGTGGGCATGGCGATTGGAATCCCTCCAATGAGAAGCACAAGAAGGTTATCGACTATCTTGCGATACCCTCTAGTTTGAACAGCCCACATGACAATTAACTCGATAGTCATCCCAATGGCAATGGAGCAAATGCAAAAGTTCCCAATTGAAGTCAGAACCTGAAAGCGCCCATAAATTGCAGCCAAATTCATGAATTTCTGCTGAGGCTAGACTAAGTAAACTGACACAGCTTGCTGAATACTCTACCTTTTGAAAGTGGCCCACATGAGTGGTTGACTCAACGAGGTGAGCTGCTTTTCCAAAGAAAGTATGGATCCCAGTGGCAATAACAACTGCTTCAATTTCACCTTGCTTACAAGTCGAACCAGAGTAAACTCCACCTCCAGGATGCTTAGTTACTGGCAGTGATTCTCCTGTAAGTGCAGACTGCAAAGCAAACAAATATGGTATTAGCACACCTGCCCATATTCTTCTCGTATCAGCATTCTTTTACTTAGCAGAACTAGTGTAGTAAAATGCAATATGCAGAGTGCATAATGAGCTGGCTAGAAAACCTGATCAATTTTGAGCGGATCACCCTGGAGAAGTCGCGCATCTGCAGGAATGATGTCTCCAAGTTTAATACTGATTATATCACCTGGAACCAAGACCGATGCGTCTAATTCACTCCAAGTTCCATCACGCAGAGCCTAGAAAAGAATTATAAAAATGGTGGGCACCATATATGTTGATCCTTGAGTGCTGCTAGGTAGTATTCGAAAGGCAAGCAGGTGGCATTACCTTAGCCTTTGGTGCAAGGCGAGCCATAAGCGCAGCAGCGGCATTGCCGGCGTTGTTTTCCTCGATGAAGCTGATGGTAGAGTTGACAATCAGTAGCACCATGATTCCGACGAAATCATGGTAGTCTACGCCCATTTTCTGTGTCAACATTAAATCAGTTGCAATTACTAGTTAGTAAGAGATTACAGTAGCAAGTAGTAATATTATCTAGAACAGTAATAGTAGGTACCTTTCCCCTGATATCTTTTCCTCCATGCGCAAGGGCAATAGCCATGATGGCAGCGGCTTCCATTACCCATGAAAGTGGATTCCACATAAACCCCAGGAACTTGAGAACTTTGCTCTCCTGCAAGCAGTGTCAACGAATCGTCACTAGAAATTATTAAATCACTAGTTGTAAAAGGTAGAATGATCAGACTGGAGAAGTAACTTATTCGTGATTTGAAGAAATGATTAACAAGGCAATTCGCAAGATATGGTTAGTTACACACGTGTTTCTCCTCGAGCTTGTTGTAGCCGAAGATCTCAACCCTCTGCTGGGCACCCGCACTGGTTAGACCCTCTTTGGTACATTTGAGATGCTCGAAGACTTCCTCCACGGGAATGTGCTCCTGCAACCGATTGGGTGAGTCTGAAAGCCCAACTGGCCATGGTCACTAAGGAGGAGGGGGAACAGTAACTAAACAGCAGTAAGTACCAGATCGACGGTCTCCCTGCTGATGGCGTCCATGGCGGAGAGGCCATTCGCCTCCGCCGCAGGCGCCTCGCCCTTCGCTTCCACCGCAGGCGGCTGCTCCCGATTCGCGTCCATGCCGGGCGCGCGGCAGTCGACTCAATTCTAGAGCCCCCTCCGGTTTCGCGATTGGAGAATGCGGTGGGGAGGAGGAAGGCGAGCAGGTGGAGGATGCGGAGGCGGGGGCGGGGGTATAAGTGGAGCGTGAAGGGGACGCGGCGGCGATCGAGAGGGTCCGCTCCCGGCGGCCATCGGCATCGGGCGTGGCTCCCCATGGGTCGCGGGTGGCAGCGCAGAGCTGGCGCCACCTCGGCCAAGGAGGAGCGCCTAGGTCCCCTCGACTACCGTCTCCTTCCTCTTCGGTCTCGTCGCCGGCGCGCCACCTAGGTCGCTCTCCTCTCCGCCTTGCCTTGGGGATTTTCAGTTTTGGATTGGACTGGTGCGCGCTCGTACGGACGGACGGACGGACGGACTGATATACGGATGGATGGGATGGACAGTTGGTCGCCTTTGCCGTAAATAGAAAACACGCCGCCGATTGGTTGTTCGTGTCACTTTAGCATAGAACTGATCGAGCCAGGGGCTGGTTAGTCAAATGGCATTGTGTTTCCCTTCTATTCTATGTGTTGATACGTCCTCCAGTACGTATCCTTGAAAAAATTAATGTGCTCTATGATTCAGATGTGATTATTTGATTTAGTTGCTTGTGATGTAACCAAGAATTCTTCATGAGGAATTGGAAATCACATTATGGCCACTTCACATGTTTGGCTCTTAGGACAATATTTTAGTCAAAACTGCTGATATGGCACAATATTAGTGATCAAATAGATCAATATTTTGTAATTGCAAGCTTTCGTAGAAACAGCACCAAAACACAATGCATTGGATAGTTGTCTCTTATATTACACCATATAGGATAGCGCGCTACAAAGTATATTCCGAATGAAAATTTAAACATTTCAGGAGTAGGGTGAAAATCTATACCTCTCCGATGATTCGTTGAACATGTTGTAGGCGCCGGAGTCGGTCATGGTCACGGCCGAGGCGGCGGTTCGGGACTCCAAAGGGGGGTAACCTCGTCGGTACTGGAGGTGGAGGGGAGGAGGTCCGTAAGCAGCTGAAAGGACAAGGATGTCGCCTAGAGGGGGGGGGTGAATAGGCGATTTAAAACTTTTCCGGTTTAGGCTTAATAATTGCGGAATAAAACTATGTGTTTAAATTAACAAGTCAACAACCTAAATAAACTAGGTTCACCTATGTGCACCAACAACTTATGCTAAGCAAGACAAGCAATAAGGTGATAGCAATATAGAATACTTCAAACACGAAGGTTATCACAATGTAAAGTGCATAAGTAAAGAGCTCGGGTATAGAAATAACCGAGGCACGCTGAGACGAGGAAGTATTCCCGGGTCCTCCTTTTTAGGGGAGTACGTCTCGTTGGAGAGGTGTGAACCAACAAAATGGTTCAACAACCACAAAGGTTTCACCTTCTTTTCCGATGAACCGCACCACAAAGGTTTGTTTCACCTTCCATTATCGGAATCCTTCGAGGCGGAAATCCAGAGTCTTTCAACAGCGATCCGGGGCACAACCCACAACGGGATTGGGGGCTCCCGAACAGTTACAAGTGACCACACAAGGGTCTCAACCACCACACGGGCGTCTAGGGTCCAAAGACCCAAGAGTAACAAGTTCACAAGCTTTCAACTTCCACGAAACCTCGTGGAGAGCACAAACCGATGCTCAAATCCTTCACTCTCGAATCCCACCACAAGCAACTAATGCTTATGGGGGGAGAAGAGAGGAAGAACAACGAAGAACACAACAAATGGAACTCCAAGATCTAGATCCAAAGGGTTCCCCTCACTTAGAGGAGAGATGGATTGGAGGAAATGTAGATCTAGATCTCCTCTCACTTTCCCTCAAAGATATGCAAGAATCTTGGGAGGGATTGAGAGGAAGACAAGCTTTTCCATAGGTCAACAATGGAGGAGAGAGAGGGGAAAACAAGCTCAAAAGGGTTAGGGAACTATTGGGGAAGAAGGCCCCTTAAATAGGTCAACCCAAGATCCAACCGTTGGGTGCAGATTCACGCCGGGGCGGTACTACCGCTGGCCCCAGCGGTACTACCGCCCCCGGGAAGAAAGGACATCAAAACGGCTGAAAACAGGCTGAAAACGGGCTTCACGGACCGGTACTACCATCCCGGGCAGCGGTACTACCGCCCCGGCGGTACTACCGCTTCCGGTACCGCCGAAAACCGCTCTCGGGTGGTTCCGGCGGTACCGCTGGCGGTACCGGGCGGTACTACCGCCACATGTAAAAAACCGCAGAACCACCGGCACCAAAACAGGCATAACTTTTTCATCCGGACTCCGATTTCGATGATCTTGGGCTCGTTGGAATCGTAACGAAGAGCTTTACAAGATCATGTAGAGAAACATCATAGTCCATCATGTAAGGAGGAGACCAAATGTAGAAAGTTAAAACCTCTCTATAAAAGATGAATCGGCAAAACCTCAAAACCGAAAACACAACAAGTTTTCCATCCGGACTCCGATTTCGATGATCTTGGGTTTGTTGGAATCGCAATGAGGAGCATTACAAGATCATGCATAGAAACATCATAGTCCATCATGTGAGCAGGAGAACACAAGAGGAGAGTTTGATCTCTCTACAAAAGACGAACCGGTAAAACCTCCAACATCAAAAACACCACAAGATATTCAAATGAAATCCGTTTTTGATGATCTGGAGCTTGGTATGGAGAAGAACACAAGCTCTAAATTCTCACATGGATAAAAGCTAAATAAGAACCAAGAAAGATGATATGTCAAGTATGCAAAGGTTTGAGCTCTCCACATAGATGCGATCAAGTTACTCACTTGAGAGCCCCTCTTGATAGTACGCCGTCTATCCTATAACCCAGTCTCCCACTAACACCACGAGACCGGTAAAATAGAAACCCTATCAAGATCATTCCTTTGCCTTGTGTATTCCACTTGAGCTAGATGATGACGATCTTGACTCTCTCAAGTTGGAACACCTTTCTTGATTGTGCTTGCTAGCACATGCTTGATGAAGACTTCTCCAAATACTCCCCATACACCATTATGGGAGAGCCTCGCTTAGCTCCATCTTCATGTATCCACTTGCACTTTATTTTCTTCTCTTGATATAGATGATGGCTTGGAGATAAACATGAATGTTCACTCAATCTTCTTTTCCAAGCCATGCTTGCAATGAGTTCAACTCTAGATGACCATTCTTTATATAAACCCATTGGATAGAACCTTGGTCATCAAATAAACTTCTAGAGTCCAACACATGAACTCCAATCTTCTTCATGAACAAGATCTATAAAGATATCTCAATGCAAACATTAGTCCATAAGGATTGTCATTAATTACCAAAACCACGCATGGGGCAACACATGCCCTTTCAATCTCCCCCATTTTGGTAATTGATGCCAATCTCTTTTACGAGGGTTTATATAATGAATTAAGCAACCGTGCAACACAAAGAGCAAGGATGCAAGAGCATGAAAGGCAAATGCTTAAGAACGAAACTAAAGCATAACACCAAATTCCCTTAAACCCTCTAAACTTCTCCCCCATTGGCATCGATTGCCGAAATGGGAGGAAAAATTTAGAAGGCCAATATAGTAAGAGCTCCCCCATAGTGTGTGCATTTCTCATAATATGAGTGAAATCAAATGCACATATCCAATGACGAATAGATGGAGGGAGATCAAACTATATTGAGGATCCAAAGATTGCAAAAGAAAATCAAATTGAAAGATACTTCGACAAAAGAAGTAACCAATCAAAGGATCCAAAAAACCAATAGAACATAAGAAGATATTATGATAAGATTAACCAAGTGTTCTAACAATCAAGAGGGAACTCCCCAAGGTACGTGCACAATAAGGATTTGTATTTTAATATAGTGTGCACAACATGGAATCCTCACTCCCTCTTAGAAATTTTGAACACCAACCAAGCTTATTAAGATGCAAACGCATAACACATAAAAACAAAGCTTATGCCATTTAGAAACCACCAAAGAATCTAAAAGGAACAAAGGGTGGTCACTAAAGAATTGGAATATCAATTAAAGATGTAACTACTCTCATGTATATAAGTTTCTAAGTAGACATCAATCATGAAGATATAAGTTCACAAAGAAACATGCACACACAAAGTAGATACTACGGTGAAGAACATGATATCCAAGTGGAAGTCATATATATACCAATAAGATCATTGCTTAAAAGCATAGCACAAAGCTCAATTTTATCTTAAAGGGATATAGATGAACTTCCACCACACACTCATCATAGCATCAAAAATATCCACAAGGGATAAAGTGAAAAATGGGATGCTCCGAGAAAGATAACAAGTATCGCAAAAGGCAAATGATTTTGAAAAGCATCAATATTGCATATGTGAGACATAGAGTAGAAAGAGCTAGATTAACATATTTGGGATTGGTGAATCATGAAAATGATTATATAAATATTCCCCTTGATATGTAATCATCCCGGCTTGCCCACATTTGCAATACAGATATTTTGCAAGAACCAAAAGAATTGCAACAAAAGAAATTCATGCCATGAAACAACCTACACAAGGTTGAAAGCTAGAAAAGAATGCATGAGGTAGATACTTGTTACCGAGATAGCATTGGTGATGTAGAAGATAAGAGTTCAGGATCATCCGAGCTTGGCTCCAATAAGCACATGGTGACACCACCTTCCTTGTAAATGAGACAAGCTTCCAATGCATCTCCGATGTACCTAAAACAAATTCAAGTACAACATGGTACCCAGACTCATTGGGTCCAAAGTAGTTAGAGCAACTACAATACATAGGACAAACTCCACATAAATATGTGCATATTGATATGAAATTGAATTTCATGCACATCTTAACCATTTAGGATTTGATGGAGTTTATCCTATATATTGGATCAACGAAAGTAAACATGCCATAAGATATACATATAGTAAATATGCATGCACAAGACTTCCAAGAACCAAACGAGATACAAATTGGACAAAACACCAATTAAACCAAGAAAACACATACAAGTGCAACAAGAAAGAGAATTGTCCAAATTATATCAAAAACCCAAATCAACACATGATTGAAGGTACAAAGTAAGATACCAATTGATGAAAAAATCATCAAGGAATAAACCAAACCCTCTACACTTCTCATGATGGCACAAAGTACCAAGACGAGAAATATTTGTCTTCCAGAGAGACACGTCATCGGGATCAAATACCAATTTAACACAACTAATGTTCAAAAGCATATAGGATGGCTCCCCCAAGATTTGTGCATTATTTATGATCTTGTATTTGATTACAAAATGCACACAAATGGGATCATCACTCTCCGTACATATTATAAAAACACTAGTCATGTTCAAGGAAAGCAATAAGATGCAAAACCAATTTAAAGCATGATGTTCTACTCAATGTAGGATAGCTTCCCAAAGAATGGGATCATTGCTTTTCCTAACACAAGAAAGCACAAAGCAAATTTTGAGTAGAGCAACAAGGATCCAAAAGATACAATGAAGACAAGTGAGAGTTAAATCAAAGCAAATCCTTGGCAACAAAAAAAAGGCAAATTCAAAGCAAAAGCCAAAGTGAAGATATTTCTCGGTGGTATATAGGAATGATATTGAAGACCAATTTCACAACAAATAAGCATATGGCAAAAGAGAAGATTTAAAGGCCAAAGCTTAAATAGATAGATATTCTTGATAGCTTCAAGTATTCACGCGATCATGCAAAGCCACTACAAAGAGTAGCTTGAAGCAATCGATTTCCCAAAAGGATATGCGAACATATTTGGGGAAAACCGTACCAAGAATGTCCATCGCAAACAAGATCCAAAAGAGTGATTAAACAAAACATTTTACCAAAGATGGAACTTGTTTGAGCAACATGCCACATAGGAATAAGATTAATAACAAATCAATTCTAGGTGGCAATACCTCACATGTTCACATTTTCTAGGTTTGTAATATGCACATAGCTTATTACTCCCCCATAATGTGATAATCCAAATTTTCTTAACAAGAGGCAAATAAAAAAACTAGAGATAATTAATGGACATTATAGAATTTGAATTTCTCATGAGAATGACATACCACATAGAGAGTAGATAATATAGATATATCATCACTAAGTGGTATTCCTCATGTACACACATTTTTAGGATTGTGAAGTGCACGAAGCACATCACTCCCCAAAATGGAATAGTCCATTAATCTCTCAAAAAGAGAGCCAACAAGATAAGATATAAAAGCAATAAGGCTCAACACAAGTAAATGGTGTGCAAACCAACATACACATACTTGATTACTCAAGATAAGTAAGTAGAGAGCACAACACATACAAACACTAGCAAGGTACAAAACCTAACACATGCAAGGGTGCAAGCAACTTTCAATATATATATGATTTAAATAAAAGTTACCGCAAGGAGGAACATTGGATATGAGATAGAACAATATAATCCAAATGACTTGGCTTGAGATAATATAATTGATGAAGATCCCTTAATTCTTCATGATGTAGCCAAGTCTCCAATGCCCTCCAACAACACCTATTGATCAAGTTTTAGCTTGTTGGTCCCCAACCAAGTTGGGTCCTAAGAGGTTAGTCACAATAGGTTTGGCAACCCAAATGGTTCTTTTCTTGACACCACTTTGAGTACCAACATATTTGGCAAACACATTGCCAACCTTATCCTTCCGAAGAGAATAATCATCATCAATAATAATGGGGTTGGATAAGGTACCATTTGTGCATGAAGAAGCAAGTGACCCTTCTCACGGCATAGGTAGCAACATCTACTTCCTCCTCTCTTCTTAGTTGGAGTCTTGACTTGAGGAGGGGTAGCTTGATTCTTCTTGGGAAGAGGCCGTTCTTCAACTTGAGGAACTTGAGTTTGAACTTGAGGCTTCTTCCCTTGTTGCTTCTCACTAAGAGCTTCTTCTTCAAAGGGCAAGATCTAACATGGTGCCCTTCAACTTTGCACTTGAAGCAAACAATCTTGGCCGAATCTTTAACTTGTTCTTGGCCCTTTTTCTTCTTGTTGACTTGGACTTGTTCTTGATATTGGAGTTGAATCCAAGTCCACTCTTGTCATTGGGGCGTCTTTGAACACTCAACATATTGTCAAGTGTAGAATCCCCAACATGACGCTTTTCCAAGTCTTTCTTCAAAGAAGTGACTTGGGCCTTGAGCTCATTTAATTCCTCTACATGGTTAGTATCAACAAAAATACTAGAGGAAGTAGAGCTTCATTGTTAGAGCAACAAGGCATAGAAAGTAATTCATCACAAGATGTAGCAACATTGTGAGTGGATGAATACTAGGACTAGCACATGGCAATAAAGCATTTTAGTAGAAGTTGTTACCTTGTAGCGATAGCCTCATGAGCTAACTTTAGCCTAGCATAGGATGCTAGAAGATCATCATTAGAGCTAGATAGCTTTTCATGACTTTCTTCCAATTTCCTATACTTGCTAGTTAGCAACTCAAGTTGAGCCCTTAGCTCAACATTCTCCTTCAAAATAGATGCTTCACAAGAAGTGGAGTTAGTAGCACAAGCATCATCAATATTAGAAATGGAAGAAGACAACTTGGCAAGCTCATCATTTTTAGATAGTTGAGTTTGGAGTTGATCATGAGACTTGATAAGGAGAGAGTGTTCACTTTCTAAAGCCTTGTGGGCTTTGTCAAGTCTCTCTATATCCTCAATTAGTCTAGCATTGCCAACACCAAATTCAACTTTTTCCTTTTTAAGCACTTTATATTTAGCAATAGCATGATCTCTTTCCTTAATGATTTTAGCAATAATAAGATCATTTGATTCATCAAGAGATTCAAGTTTCTCCTCAAGAGACACTCGAAGCTCTTGCTCTTCCTCAAGGGCATTCATTAAGGATGCCTTTTCATCGGCATCCTCTCTCTCAATTTGACATTTCTCGAGAAATTGAGTTTCCAAGTCCTCAATGATTTCCCTACTCTTAATAGCATAAACAATGATTTCACTTAGAGGAGGGATAGCTTTGCTACCTTTGGGGAGAGCACCAAATACCATCTCACCCTTCTTTGTTATGGATTCAACATCCATAAGCGCTCCATGAGAATCCTCATCCACATCATCACAAGATGTAGAGGGTTCCAAAGGTGGAGAAACCTTTGAATCCTTAGCCATAAGGCAAAAATGAGTGTGGCAAAGATGGTGAAGAGATACTTGAAGCACCATTGAGATCCACGTCTTGTTCCAACAAATGTTGGGATTCCTCTACATTGTTAGCCACACAAGAAATAGAGGATATGGAAGTATTGTTTTCATGGCAACAAGACAAATGAAGCATATCATCATGAGATTTAGTTAAACAACTATTACATGATATGCAAGGACTAGCAACACTAGCATGTAAAACATTTGGAGTGCTAGAAGTGTTTAAGTCCAAAGATAGAACATTGCAATGAGATAGAGATGAAGTATAGTCAATAGAATATTCACCATCAACAAAGCAATTTCTATCACCACTCACCATATCATTACCTTGTGACAAATCACATGTTGGTGAAGTGGAAGAAGTTGTGAACTCATCACGGCCGGAGGTGGAGGGAGAACAATCATCCTCAATAATATTGGACACTTCATATTTATCTTGAAGCTTGGTCCATAGCTCATGAGCGTTCCGAAAAGGCATGATTGATGCAAGAACTACATCGCTCAAAACACATATAAGACATTAGATACAAGAGTATCGAGATAAGAGTTTTCCTCATCCTCTTTGGAGAAGAAAAACCCATATCTACAATTCTCTTAACATGTGGGTCTATGTCCCGAAGAAGGTTAAGCACGCGAATTTTCCAAACATCATAATTTGTGCCATCGAATTTAAAATGGGATTGTGCACTAATTCTCTAAACGACATCTTTACTCTCTAGGCGGTAAAGCCCAAAAAGAGAGCCCAGGCTCTGATACCAATTGAAAGGACAAGGATGTCGCCTAGAGGGGGGGTGAATAGGCGATTAAAACTTTTCCGGTTTAGGCTTGATAATTGCGGAATAAAACTATGTGTTTAAATTAACAAGCCAACAACCTAAATAAACTAGGCTCACCTATGTGCACCAACAACTTATGCTAAGCAAGACAAGCAACAAGGTGATAGCAATATAGAATACTTCAAGCACGAAGGCTATCACAATGTAAAGTGCATAAGTAAAGAGCTCGGGTATAGAAATAACCGAGGCACGCGGAGACGAGGATGTATTCCCGAGTTCCTCCTTTTAGGGAGTACGTCTCGTTGGAGAGGTGTGAACCAACACAATGGTTCAACAACCACAAAGGTTTCACCTTCTTCTCCGATGAACCGCACCACAAAGGTTTGGTTCACCTTCCACTATCGGAATCCTTCGAGGCGGAAATCCGGAGCCTTTCAACAACGATCCGGGGCACAACCCACAACGGGATTGGGGGCTCCCGAACAGCTACAAGTGACCACACAAGGGTCTCAACCACCACACGGGCGTCTAGGGTCCAAAGACCCAAGAGTAACAAGTTCACAAGCTTTCAACTTCCACGAATCCTCGTGGAGAGCACAAACCGATGCAACGAAGCAATGGCAAGAGCACAAGGCTCAAATCCTTCACTCTCGAATCCCACCACAAGCAACTAATGCTTATGGGGGGAGAAGAGAGGAAGAACAACGAAGAACACAACAAATGGAACTCCAAGATCTAGATCCAAAGGTTCCCCTCACTTAGAGGAGAGATGGATTGGAGGAAATGTAGATCTAGATCTCCTCTCACTTTCCCTCAAATATATGCAAGAATCATGAGAGGGATTGAGAGGAAGGCAAGCTTTTCCATAGGTCAACAATGGAGGAGAGAGAGGGAAAAAACAAGCTCAAAAGGGTTAGGGAACCATTGTGGAAGAAGGCCCCTTAAATAGGTCAACCCAAGATCCAACCGTTGGGTGCAGATTCGCGCCGGGGCGGTACTACCGCTGGCCCCAGCGGTACTACCCCCCCCCCCCCCCCCGGGAAGAAAGGACATCAAAACAGCTGAAAACAGGCTGAAAACGGGTTTCACGGACCGGTACTACCGCCCCGGGCAGCGGTACTACCGCCCCTGTGGTACTACCGCTTCCGGTACCGCCGAAAACGGCTCTCGGGTGGCTCTGGCGGTACCGGGCGGTACTACCGCCACATGTAAAAAACTGCAGAACCACAGGCACCAAAACGGACATAACTTTTTCATCCGGACTCCGATTTCGATGATCTTGGGCTCGTTGGAATCGTAACGAAGAGCTTTACAAGATCATGCAGAGAAACATTATAGTCCATCATGTGAGGAGGAGACCAAATGTAGAAAGTTAAAACCTCTCTATAAAAGATGAACCGGCAAAACCTCAAAACCGAAAACACAACAAGTTTTCCATCCAGACTCCGATTTCGATGATTTTGGGTTTGTTGGAATCGCAATGAGGAGCATTACAAGATCATGCATAGAAACATCATAGTCCATCATGTGAGGAGGAGAACACAAGAGGGGAGTTTGATCTCTCTACAAAAGACGAACCGGTAAAACCTCCAACATCAAAAACACCACAAGATATTCAAATGAAATCCGTTTTTGATGAACTAGAGCTTGGTATGGAGATGAACACAAGCTCTAAATTCTCACATGGATAAAAGCCAAATAAGAACCAAGAAAGATGATATGTCAAGTATGCAAAGGTTTGAGCTCTCCACATAGATGCGATCAAATTACTCACTTGAGAGCCCTCTTGATAGTACGCCGTCTATCCTATAACCCGGTCTCCCACTAACACCATGAGACCGGTAAAATAGAAACCCTATCAAGATCATACCATTGCCTTGCGCATTCCACTTGAGCTAGATGATGACGATCTTGACTCTCTCAAGTTGGAACACCTTTCTTGATTGTGCTTGCTAGTACATGCTTGATGAAGACTTCTCCAAATACTCCCCATACACCATTATGAGAGAGCCTCGCTTAGCTACGTCTTCATGTATCCACTTGCACTTTTATCTTCTTCTCTTGATATAGATGATGGCTTGGAGATAAACATGAATGTTTACTCAATCTTTTTTTCCAAGCCATGCTTGCAATGAGCTCAACTCTAGATGACCATTCTTTATATAAACCCATTGGATAGAACCTTGGTCATCAAATAAACTTCTAGAGTCCAACACATGAACTCCAATCTTCTTCATGAACAAGATCTATAAAGATATCTCAATGCAAACATTAGTCCATAAGGATTGTCATTAATTATCAAAAGCACACATGGGGCAACACATGCCCTTTCAGCAGCCGCTTCGGCTTAGGCCGAAAGATTGCCCCGACGCGCGGGGGTGGTGTGGAGGAGTCTGGAGGACGTGTCCGAGCCATCCCTGTGCCCCGTGACGAGGCACTTCCCTGTCGTTTGCGGATGGTGCGGTTTCAACCGTGGCAGCGGGAAGCAGAGGTATCGTAGAATGGTCTGATTCGGTCGGCGCAACCGCAGAATTGATGACCGGCAGCGCGTGGAGGTCCATGGTGATGCGCGGGCGGTGAGTGAAGGTAGGACGGCGCAGCGGCGAGGGGCTTCCTCTAGTTCAAGTTGGCGATGACGCTATCAAGGTCCATAGTTTGAATCGGAGGCGGAGGTTTGGCTTCCATTGAATTTAATATGTGCACATATGATTTTCTTTTTGCAATATTAGATTGTTACTCTTCTACTATGCGAGTATTAACTTGTACTCCTTGTTAAAGTTTTCGATGTTCACAACAATGCTAGTTGCTTTTGTGTCTTTTGAACTCACAACTATAATATTAGTAGTGTTTCATAGAAGATAGGTTGATCCATCGTACTCACAATAGAAAACTTATAAATCCAACACAGCCTACATATAATAAATAAAATCATATTACATTGAAAAAAGAGCATGTCCTAAAAGAAAACCTAGTTGTGTCCTCGATTTGCGCGTGACAACGGCCACATACGGAAGCTCGACGACGGATCCCATGAACAATCTGCCGCCTTTCCTCTCCACCACCTCGGTCGGCCTCACGCTCTTGGGTCCTCGCATCTCCTCGATAATCTTTCCGTCGGCACTGATCCTTAAGGCAAGTAGGTGGCTGTCGACGCCAAAGGGAAGCTCTGTCTTCTCACGGTGTAGTGCCACCCAATATCCTCCTCTCTTGTCAGGCCTCACATTGTCGGGATAGCCCGGAAGATCGGCAAATAGCTCAATTGTGCCCGCCTTGGAGCCCTTGATCCAGTACCTTAGCAGCTTGCATGGCCCGGTGGATGAGATGATGAGGTGTGTCCGATCAGCGCTGACTGCGAGGCCATTGGGGTAAGTGATGCCGGAGTGAAGCACGACGACCTTTCCTGTGCGCGGGTCGTACCTCATTAGCCTGCCAGTCGAGTCTCCGGTTCTTGTGACCATCTCATGTTGGGACCTTTGGTAGTTCATGGAGCTGTCCGTGAAATAGACCTCGCCGGTCACCTGGTCCACGTCCACCCCGTTGGTGAAACGGAGAGGTGCGCCATCAACCTCCGTAACCAACACCGTCGCCTCCCCGCCGCCCGGCGCGACCCGCATAAGACCCTTGTAGGCGTCAGCCACGTAGAGGTAGCCGGACTTGAGGTGGAAGCGTAGACCGAGCGGGCGGCTGCACTGGCTCTCGGTGGCGGTCTCCGGGCGACGGACGGACGTCGTGCATGCTTCGCTGTTGTAGCCGACGCCTACAAGGCCCAACTTTTTTTTACCCTGTGTTGTAAAACTTCTTAGCACAACTTTGGCCCCCAAGGCCCAACGATCTCTTTGTTTTGAGAAATTTAAAACGACATTTACGAGTTTTAAGAAAATCTCCGAATATAAAGTAGTTCAAGGTGAGATTTTGAAAGTTTTTGGAATACATCATTGACAACATGAACATGAAGAGTTTTTTTTCCAGATTTTTAAAAAACTTGTACACATGAGTTTTTTTTTTGAAAAAAAAAGATGATGACTAGAGCTTGGGAGCTAGAAATGTCCACTCATAAAATATTATCAGTCACCAAATATATTTCTTGTACTCATCCCCGCATGAAAACGTAGGAGTTTCCATATCTCTTATTCATGTGCTTTCGTTGTATTGCAGATCCCTGCTTTACACTGTTCATTCTTTACCAAAAATAAGGTGGGTGACATATAAGGACATATAATCGAATAATCTCCTCAACAACAGATCCTTAAATAGTCAAGTTAAGAGAGAATTGTCCATGTTTTTTCCTGGACTCTTGGTACATATAAGGACGTATTTCTCAGTACAGACTTTTTACTCCCCGGCACCAATGAACCCTCCAATTTAAAAAAATAAAAATAATTTTATGAGATTTAAAAAATTCTGAAAAAATCTCCGGGTGTAGCCAATAGTATATTCCAAGAACCTGTATAATTTCAACTCCAAATACTTAGTATTTTTAGCTATACAAAAATGACAAATTATGGATCTAAATATGCCTATTTTCAAATCTCTAAGTTTTACCAGATTTTTTATTTTTGTATAGCTCATAATATAAAGTATTTCAAACTAAAATTTTGCACGTTTATGGGATACACCATTGGCTACGCCCGTGATTTTTTTCAGAATTTTTTGAAACTCAAAAATATAATTTTCGAATTTTTTTAAATGGAGGGAGCACTGGAGCTCGGGAGCAAATAACACTTTCCGCGTATTTCTTCTCTGGCCAATTTTACAGGCCTACTGATGATTGGGCTAACATCCTTTCAGAAAAAAATTGGTTGGGCTACAATGCGCAAAACTACCACTTCTCTCGCAGTTGCTTGGTAAATTTCGGAAACTACTACTCCCTGCGATCCCAAAAAAGTGTCGTACCTAGTGCTATTAGTTTGCACATAATCAGCTCATTCCTTCCGACACTTATACCAGATCGGAGGGAGCAAATTTTTTGCTGAAAGAGGTGAAAGTTGTTTGAACTTGTCTGAACATTGCAAAACCAGCCTTAGATCTTGAACTTCCTTGTGACGATTTTTACGCCTCGGAGTGTGAATGGGCATATCGCATATGGGTCTATGGAGACTCTTGACAACCCATTTCGTGACATTTGCGATGGGCTGTTTCCGGACTTCTCAAAAGCGCCCAACACATTCGTTCACTCGGTGACTTTTTTTTGTGTGACATGTTGTCCACTTCAAGTTTCTTTTTGCAGGCTAGCGATCTGGCTGGGCGAAGGAGCGATGCAACAATGGAGAACAGGGTGGATCATAGTAAACATGCCAAAGTGTTTGTTGGTTGGATTTTCCACTTGGATGTATCATCAACCATCCAAACCGTGACTGTACATATATATCTTGTTCTCCGTACTACATTTCGACGAAAGCGTTACATCTACAAGTACACGTACGAGGTGTGTATTTGCAGTTTTGTATGGCTGGTCAGGCACATACGTCGTAGACAGATACGGCTAGGTAGAGAGGTACATGCCGGCCCCACATTTCCTTGTTTGCTTTGCTTTGGGTCTCCCTTTATCTCATCACCCTAAACAGCCATGACACCAACCATTAAACAACCATGGAAAGAAAGCTCAGTAAACAGCCACGAGTAGTAGCATTTGGAACTTTGGTGCTAGTACAACACAATCACATGCCTCTTCTCTTTATCCCAACAACAAAAGCATAAGCAAATCACATGCACAGCCAATGCCATTGCCCATTGGTGTTTAGCTGGACCGGCGCCAGTACCGCCCGTAGTGCTAGTAGTGAACAACTGGGGAAGGTCTCAACTCTTGCCGTGCCTTGTAGGTTTTTTTGCCCAGCTAACTCCGCACCACTTCAACTTTCAGCTTCAGTTTTAGTTTTTTCCTCCAACATGTTAGGCTAGGTTGCTTGTCTTGACCTCCTCCACCCAACTTGTCGTTGACTTGTTTCTGTTCCAATCAGAATGCCCATACATTTCACATGGATTCAAACATTCTATTTCATTCCATCCATAACACGACATTAAACCTGGGGCTGAATTATTCGATCACAGCATTGCAACAAGCGGATGTACATAGTAGCACAATGAGATCTACAATGCTTTCTTTCACATAATATTAATACTAGTAGTGACAACAAATGGAGTGACAGAAACGAATGGTAGTACTAAGTATCGGAGGAGCTAAGTTAAGCTAGCTCAGATCTGTCTTACAAACAAATGCAATGCTATGCTATAGCTCCGGCCGTCATACCGATCACAATTACATACTGAAACGGGTACTGGGATTGTAGGATCAGGACCAAATTCTCTTGTTAGTACTAGTTTGTCTATGGAGTAATAATGTAGTAGCAAATGTATGGTATACACAAGGAATGGAAATTCAAATTCTAATCCTAACAAAAAAAAAGGAGAAGAAGGGATAAATCAATCAATTCGATTCATTCTGCGTGAGCTCCAGATCTCTCCAGCAGAGGAAAAAAGAATGGAACTTGATCAAGAAATACCAGCATTCTGTCTGTTTTTCTGTCTACCAATGTGTATATGGGGTTGGTTTGTGTCGCGAGATCTTGTTGTTGTCTAGGACTTGGTCGCCGCCGCGGCCATGGAGCGACGCGTCGGCCCGGTCTCCACGTCGCCGTCCTCCTTCTTCTCCACCACCACCCCCGACGGCTTCTCCTCCTCGTCCCCTCCTCCGTTGTCAGGAGAGGCGGCGGGCTCCAGGTCGTCCCGGACGCGGAACGCGGCGTGGAGCATGACGACCGGGACGCCGGCGGCGAGCGCGAAGAGGAGGTTGGCGATGGCGGCGGCGGCCGTGAGGTCGGCGAGGACGAGGAAGACGAAGACTGCGCCGACGAGGCGGCGGTCGAGGAGTCGGCGGAGGAGCGCGGAGTTGGGGAAGGCCTTGAGCAGGCCCCCGTAGAGGAGGAGGCCCTTGGAGGCGGCCATGAGGAAGAGCATGGAGGCGCGGTGGTGGGGCGCGAGGGAGGCGAGGAGGAGCACCCACTGGATCACGGCGTAGTGGAAGCGGAAGGTGCGGAGGTTGCGGACGGCGCGGACGGCGGCGGCCTCGGCGTCGGCGGCCGGGGAGAAGGCGGAGAGGCGGGGCGCGAAGCGCGCGAGGGCACGGCGGCCGGAGCGGGCGCTGGCGCAGGCCTTTTCCAGGGCGCGGCGGATCGCGCCGGGGCCGTCGGCAGCCATCCCTCGCTCCCTCCCGATGGCCGGCGAGATCCGCGTCTCCTTCTCTGCTTTCTGTGAGACACAGGGGTTTGCTTCTCACACCCCTCACCTTCTATTTTCCGTTTTCTTTTCTCTCTCTCGGTCCCTCGGTCTTGGCCTCTTGGGTCGCCGGCTCGGTTGGTCCGCTTTGCTTTGCACCCTTTTTAAGTTGGAACTTGGATCTAGGCTCTAGCCCAACCAAAATTTAACAAAATTTGGTGTCAATTCGTTTCAGTAGAAGATATTGCAGTGAATTTGATCAGGACAAAAGAAAATATGTGTTAATTTAAATACAGACTAACCTTAGCAAACTACGCAAGGAAACTAAGGTTATGAGTGGACAAATGGAGGCCGAGCTCCATGCAGCCTTTTTTTTTGAAAATTCAAAAAGTTTCAAAAAATTGTGATTTTTTCAATATAGACAATTGTGTATTCTATCAACGTGAAAAAATTGTGATTTTTTATATATAGACAATTGTGTATTCTATCAACGCGTAAAATCCCAACTAAAAATATCTTATATTATAGCCTGCACAAAAATGACAAAGTCTGACAGTTGAAAACACTCAACACTGCAAAGTTTCAACTCTTACAAATCTATCCGATGTTGTTATTTTTGTGTAGCCCAGACTATGAAATACTTTAATTTGAAATTTTACAGTGGTGAATTTGATCAGGACAAAAGAAAATATGTGTTAATTTAAATACAGACTAACCTTAGCAAACTACGCAAGGAAACTAAGGTTATGAGTGGAAAAATGGAGGCCGAGCTTCATGCAGCTTTTTTTTTGAAAAATTGTGATTTCTATCAACGTGGAAAAATTGTGATTTTTTTAATATAGACAATTGTGTATTCTATCAACGCATAAAATCCCAACTCAAAATATCTTATATTATAGCCTGCACAAAAATGACAAAGTCTGACAGTTGAAAACACTCAACACTACAAAGTTTCAACTCTTACAAATCTAACCGATGTTGTTATTTTTGTGTAGCCCAGACTATGAAATACTTTAATTTGAAATTTTACAGTGGTAGAATACAACATTGTCTACATTCAGGATTTTTCAAACTTTTTTGGATCTTCAAAATATGATTTTCGATTTTTTTTTTCAAAATATAGGGCTCCATGGCTAAGATTATCACCGTTAATACAATGCCAAACATGAAATTTGTGAAAATAAGGACTACATTGATCACGCAGATGCCCCAAAGTAATATCAATTTTTATACTCCAGAATTTATATATGTGTTGAAATAATTAGCAGTTTTCGCATTAATTTAATCCAAGTATAAAACATGACATAGCACTTTGCAAGGTTGACTAACATATGAATGTTAGACATGAAACGGATTGGCAAGTGAAAAAAGGCGATGTCTGACATGGCGATGGAGTCGACACAATCGGACGTAGCCGAAAAAGACGAACATGAGCAGTCCCCCCAAGACGCTCCCAAAAATCTTATCGCTTCTCATGACCACACAGACGAGATTAATGTTGACATACCAGAAACGACATCTAATCTGGGTTCTAGGCAACAGAGCAAGCTAATGTGGCTGACTGAGGAAGCAAAACCATTCCAGGGAATATCACATGTTCAAAATTCAAGCATGTCAACAATAAGTAAAAGAATTATATCTATCTCTCTGATGGGGAGTGATGAACGGAAGCCACATGGAGGGATATGACCTATCAGTCACCAAAAAACAGAAACAGAATGTTTTGTGGATGATTGCATCATGTCCAGAACAAAGATGAAGATACCTGGAGAACAATGTGCAAATCAATCACTCACATGACAAGGTAAAACCAGAACAAAACATTTGTTCCCCGTTGTGTACATTAGTCCTATGATGCCTTTCCAGTCACAGTGCACCAACAAAGCTACAAGTTAGAAAGAATAGCACAATAGGCCGCAACCAAAAGGAAATAGACAATGGGGCGATGATTGTTTAAGTACACAAAATATTTACTTATATTTCTCCATCAAGCAACAACCGTCCATTGTTTGAAAGTATACCATTTACTGTTTACTATGTGCTGCACTCTAAGGTAGTTCACTCGGGTCATTTCCAAACATGAATGTGGTTCTCTTGATTTTAGCAGAAATAACAGCCATGTAAAACAGGTCTCAGACGTGTACATAACCTTCTTTTTATATCAATGCATCGAAACACAATGTTTTTTTGCGTTTTCGCGAAAACCAGCCATGCAGAACATCATAAATGATGAATTGCTCTTTTTTAACCACTTATAAGTGTAGAAAAGATATGCAGTAAAGTATGTGCAGCAGTTCAAATCAGGTCCTGGTTGATGCTTGAAGTAGTATATTAGCGATTTAGTGCATCGTGCAGCATGACAAAACACCAACAAAATGATGGTACCCCTGTAGAAAGACCAAGTATTTGCACGGAAGTAGAAGCTGGCATAAAACACAACTGAAGGTGTGCAAGACTGCAGAACTGAAAGTAGGGAGCCAATACACAACAACAGTACTGGAATGACAAATGTCATGCTCCGCTCTGGACCACCACCTCCCCCGCTCCGGCTCCCGTCCACGTCTGGCGCTCTGTGCTCGCGGCCGTTCTGTGGCAAATCTGGAAGGCGCGCAACGATCTCGTCTTCAACGACAAGTTCACCCACCCTTCCTTGGTGATCCGCCGCGCCGCCGACGATATCCTTCTCTGGACCGGGAGATTCAAGGCTGAAGACCGGCTCCCGCTCAACCGGCTACGTGCCCTTCTTGTTACTAGAAGCATGTAATCGTGATCTGATGTTCGCTCTCTCCCTCACCCCCCTGTCTTTCTTTAAACATCATTTGTAAGGGCAGCCAAGCCCTCTGTTTCGAGTAATGCAACAAACGGTGGGGCTCCTCCCCCCGTCTTCCTCGAAAAAAAGAATCATGTATGCATCAGCAATGTGAAATTCAGGAGAAGGGAAACGCAGAACTGTACCAGGCAGCAAGGAACGCCCCCTCTCAAGTTTGTTTCCCATAGAGGCCGCGCTGGCGGGCGAGCGCAAGGAAAGTCCTCCAGGCCATTCTGCCTGCGGCTGGTGGCGGCAGGTGTAGTGGTGGTCCTGGTCCTGGTAGGAATCATGAGCACCGCCCTGATGAGAGGATCGTCATGGAGTGGCGGCTCTGGTTCTCGCTGCTGGTGCTGCTACTGCTCTGCTATGAGTTGTTCCTCTGGTTGTGGCTGCTGCTGCTGCTCTGCTTGGGGTTGTTCCTCTGGTTGTGGCTGCTGCTGCTCTGCTGGGAGTTGTTGCACTGGTTGTGGCTGCTGCTCTGGTAGTTGTTGTTGCTCGGGGCTCGGGGTTGGGGTACTGATCCTGGCGCCCCTGACCTTCCTGGTGCAAACCCTAGGCTTCCGGTGCGGATTGGAGGGCGTCACGTAGTCGGCGTCGTCGTCGTCGGAGAGTGGCGCGGGCGACTGGGTGAAGGGGAGGTTGCACATGGTTATGGCGTCTCCTTGCTGGGTGGCATCTGGAGGGGTGAAGGGGAGGGTGCACATGGTGATGGGGTCTTGTTGGGTAGCATCGGAGGGGTTGCGAAGACCTCCTCCTCATTGTCTGTAATACCCCGTAGTTATAGGACTCGAGAGGGTAGAAATAGGAACTGCATTTGTGCATTCATGCATCTTTTGGTGAAATCTGGAAAATTTTCGCGCTTTTGTGTTAAAATGAATCGAGGGTTGATTCCAGACGAGTGCGATGTTCTGGGAGTCAGATATTGACAGATAGTCAAGAGGAGTCGATAAACCCTACGACATATTTTCAAAACCTTTGTTAGTACTTCTCCAACACAACAATTTGATTTCATTTGATTTCATCTGATTTCATTTGATTTCAAAAGGAAATTTGAAATAATCTTAAGTTTAAAACAATTATATTCTTTCATAAATCTTTCTATACACATATATCACAAATATAACAAGATATAAATCACAAGAATTGTGAGGACATCATTTTAAATAATAAGTCATTATATTTCATCCACATCACAAATTCATACACAAATATGTCCAAAAGAATCTTTAAAAAAGATATATATATATATACAAGAATTACATGGATTTAAACTCAAATGTTTAGGAAACATTTGGATACAAATGATACAATTGATCAACACAATTAAATTACAAGACTTCAGAACAAATAATCTTACAACATTTGAAACATTACAAAAACAGTACCAAAAAAAATCCTAAACTAAAGTCTTCAAGTCTTCTTAATCATCTAACCTGCAAAATAAACAACACAAACAAGTAGAATTTTGGGTTATGATTAAAATGTTGCCCACACCATTTGGTGCTGGCATGTTACTGTGTTGAAACCTGGTTTTAGCCTAATTAAAACTGAGGTTCAATTAGGCTAAATTGGGGAATACTGCAAATCATCAAAGACAACAGTGGGACTGATCATTATGGATCATGCTCAATATTCCAAAGGCAACAAAAGAGGGGCAAAGGCTTAATGACAGCACTGGACATAACCAACTTCAGGCAACTTAAATCTTAGGCAAACAAGTGTTGTATTGAGCTTATGATCTTGATCTTCAAAGGACAAAGCCACAGATAAAATGCTTTCCCCAAAAATCAAACCAGGAGGCAAATAAAACCTTAGCCCAAAATTATGGTATCACATTTGCCTATTAATTAGGCAAATGGACCCTAAACCATCACTAAGCTAGCCATCAGCTTAATTGGCCACACATTTGAGTTTAATCATCTCAAACCAACTATCTCAAGTCTTTCAATTCTCAGCCAAGCATTTCCACACAAATATCTGGATCAGATAGGATCAATGACTCAAGAATGACTCATGTTTATCACCTGGGAGTGATGAACTGCGCAGCAGCAGCAGAGAGCTGATCATCTAGGTGAAAAGGAGTGCAAAAGTAGTCAAATAAAGCAGCTCGAGGTGGGAAGGGCCACTGTAAGCAGGTTACTCACCACAATTCAATTATCCTGGTGTCACCAGCCCAGGACACCTCAAATTTGTATAAATATAGACCCAAGCCGTAGCCACCAGCACCCACAAATTCACAGCAATCACAATACACACAGTGCACAACCATCATCACATCCAGATCACCATTTCCATCTGTTCTTCACCAAGAACAACCACAAACCACAAATATATCATGGAGATTACTAAAACCATCCACCACAAGCCATTTCAGCTAGCAAATACACTTTAGGAAAAATATTGAGGCAACAAGAAGAAGGAGATTAAACCTTGGAGCAAGATCAGAGTTCTTCCGTAGCTCTAGCTGCTCTACAACAGAGGTTGATTCATAAGTGCTAGTGAGAGGCTAAGCAGGTTCTGTAATGGCAGAATCATGCTAGAGTGTTCATTTTAGCATTTGTTCTTAACAGAGCCTTGCATTGCAAGGTTGGGTGCTATAGGAAAATAAATTGCACCACAGAGAACTTCTGTTTTGTGCAAGAAATAGGACAGAGAGATGAAAGGGAGTGAAGTTGTGTGCTTTAGCAATTGTTTGAGCATTGGAGACAAGGGAAAAAGGCAATAGTGTAGTATCTGTTCTTATTTTGTTTATAACAAAGCATCACACAAGCCAGTGAACCAGCAGAGCTGGATTAGCTGAGCTATGCACATCCTTACACATGGAAGAAGCACAGGAAAGCATAAAAAATCATCTCTAAACAAGCAAGCTGCTGTGTAACTCTACAAGGAGGCATCACAGCAAGCAAAACTTGCCTAAATCATTCTTATAACACTTATTCATCACAGCTAGATCATTTAGTACAAGTTCTAGCTCAGAATTATTTTTCTAAAGAGAATTTCATTTTCTGTGAGCAAGAAATGCTCTCCACAGTAAATTCAGAGGCAGTGGGAAGATCTACACATGCTAGATCTACACCATTCACCTCTACTGTATGCACATAGAGAAATCAGTGCACATAAAGGAGTAAATCATCAAGAACCTAACCAACAGAGGAACATATAATTAATCCGAAGTCCAGAAGCATCTTGATCGAGTAGAGATAGTAGGAGAAGGAGAAGAGTGGGAGGAGAAGAAATTTTACCTTGCGTCCATGGCCGTAGCTCCACGGCGGTGAGGCAGGGCTCGCGCTACCGTTGAAGGGGGCATATGGAGGTCGAGGTACAACACCACCGCACCACGGCGGCACAGAGGTTTAAGCTCTGCGCCGAGCCATGGTGGGCACGCCGGAGAAGAGGAATCGAAGGCAGGCGAGCGGCGGCAGCACCATAACCCTAACCCTAGGGTTGAGTTGCGTGCGACCGCTAGGGGTGGCGAGGCTCAAATCGCCTGGGTAGGAAGGTAGAGCGGAGCGCGGGGATCGTTTTGCCCCAGCGCGCGGCGGCGGAGGTGGCCGGAGCTGGCCGGAGTAGGGCGGCGACGGTACGGGCGACACGAACGCCAGAGGAGGTCGAGCACGGGCTCGAGCACGAGAGAGGGAGTGAGAGAAGAGAGTGGCTCAGTCGGTTGACCCGACCCGAGCCAGGTCTTGACTTGGTTCAACCAAGTTGGACCAGGGACCTATTTGTAAACATTTTAAAATTATGAAATTTCCCAAATTTCAAAACTTGCTATAAATTCAAATAAAATCCTAAAAATAATTTAAAAATATCTACAAATATCATAAGAAAATAAGTAATCCAAATAAAATATCTACTTGATTTATTGAAAACTATTTCTTGCAGCAAAAATTCAAATGATCCTTAAGTGGAAATGACTTTGAAATATTTCAAATTATTTTCAAAAGAAAATAATATGGGAAAATTATGTATCAAGTTCAAAGTATAATTTGAACTACATTATGACTGTCATGTTACTCATCCTAACTAAAATTCAAATCAAAGAAATTTAAAAAAAAATCTTTAACAAAACTCTGGGAAATTTTGGGAAAGAATAAAAATCATCTCATTCTATGCATATTGGCATGTATTTGGTTTTTCAACATTGTCTCATACAGACAATGATATTGAATTTCAGAATGCGAGGGTCCCAATTCGTCGGAATCTTTAGACTGCATTACCTGTCAGTCTCAAGCAAGGAAAAAAATAGCGTGCTATCAAAAATAGCGTGGCTCTCCTCCAGAAGCTATACAAGATATAATGTGATATAGCGAAGTTACATATAAAATAGTGTGATGAAAAAGTTGTAAGAAATAGCCCAAATATTAAGGATTTCAGCACTATTTTTTTTCCAGAAACAATACATGCATAACCAGGTAACCATATTCAAATGTCAAGGCCAAATCCATGACACGAATACAAATATGAGGCTTAAAACCATGAAAAAGTAATAAACTAAAAGATAAATATTTTAAACTTTAATCAGAATCATTGACATCATCTTCAGAATATCTAGAAGAACCACCAGATTGCCCGCCATCATCATCACCTAACGTTATTTCCAGACATTTTGTTAGCGTAGCTATAACGTTACCACGTTTAGTGTGGTTTCGAGCGTATAAGACGAAAATAGCGTCGTAGCGTCAACTTTAGGCTAAATATAGCGTAGCCTCTCCAAATACGCTATATCGTGCTATTAACCGGGAAATAGCGTGCAATTTTTTTCGTTGGTCTCAAGGCAAGTTCCAACTTGCATGTCCTATTTGATTAATTTTATCAAAGTAATTGCAAAGTACTATGATTTATCATTGCATGAAAAAGAAAAACCTATTTTCGAATGATGTGAATTGCTATACATATATATTGTTGGCTGGCAATGGAACCATGGTTTGATGTTGTGGTGGAGGTTCCATTGTACGGGAAAGTATATACCTAGGATTAATAACCCATGGCCTAGTGATCCTTGCGCCGTATTGAAGCATCAGCCAACATATTCACTATGGATGGGCTCGTCAGAGGTTTCTTCCTTCGTTCGCATATCCTCGGCAGATTATTACCTGGTTGCGTCCGTTGCGGCGGCCAACAGCGTGGGAGCGCATACCTTCCCCACCCGACGGGGTGATTTGGAATAGGAGCTCGGGAGTGGTGACGAGTCTTTGGTTTATACCAGACTGGGTCATAAGGGGCGGATATGCGCTGTGCAGGGAAGCGACTCCGCATGACTTGTTGCCCTGAGTTCTGGCTATAGCACACATGGTGTGCTGAGAGAGCAAAAGGAGCCATGCTGCTGTTGGGTAAAGTGGTGCATCTCTGCAGAGTTAAACAAAGAAATTATGACTGTCACATCCTTATTCCAGGAGGGAACTACAGAACGCTGCGGGAAAGGCATCCCAAGCGATGACTAAAGACCCATGGAGGATGGGGCATAGTTTTCTAAAAATAAAATGGACCTTTTCCTAAAAATGTATTACAAAAGTTTGCATATTCATCCATGACTTTTTGGTCAGGATGGTAGATAGTGCATCATACACCTTATCATCTATTACTTGAACTTGCTGGGTAACGCTAGTGTTGCTCACCCTTTTCCTCCGTTGATCTTTGCTTAGACTCTGAGGATATCGCTGAAAACGACTTTGGAGCATACCATGCCGACGAGGTGTACTTTGAAGCACCTGATCTGTCTGGAGGAATAGAGGGCGTCGACTACATCATCACCTACGGAGCTGACGACGTCGAAGAAGAGGAAGAGGTGGAGACCTAGAATCTATATAGTATGAACCTGACCGAGCATGACTAGACTAGTATTACTTAGCGGCCGAGCCAAGATGGTTCTTAGTTTGCTATTTTCTATCACTTGTAGGTTGACTCCTGTCAACATCGCAATAATAGACATTCCTCCCATGTCGGAGGAAGACGTCGATGTTTTTATGCATTTCTGGCTTGTAATCTTTAGCAGTGTGTAGTAAAGTGGACCCACAATGTTTCTGTTATACTACTCTGAGTGATGTAATATCTACGGATCAGTCCTTCCGTGGGTGTTATGTCAATGACTTGTACACTACAATATGCAGTGGTGTGCTGGGTCACCGCATTGTCGTCCTGGGAGGCGGACGCGGCGAGGTCGTTGTCACCACCGAGGAAGGAGGAGCTGGCGAGGAGCTCCTCCTGGGAGGCCGAGATGTCGCCGCCGCACTCGAGAGCCACCTTGGCCAACATCGACTCGAACACGGGGCAGAAGCGCCGCCGGCGGCGGCGGCCATGGTCGATTCCTGCGGCGGTGCTTTCGGTTCCGGGTGGCGGGCGTGTGGCAGCAGCGCTCTGAGAAGGAAGGGGACCCGCATAGGGGAGCCGCCGCCCACGGCCTGGTGGGATGCGTCGCTCCCGGAGGGAAGCACGCCGCCCCTGTTGCGCCGGCTCGAGGACCAGAACGCACGGTGAGCCCCGCTCGGTGCTTTGCGTCGTGGGCGGGAGAGGCGCGATGCCGCCTCCTGTTGCGCCGGCTCGAGGATCAGAACGCACGGTGAGCCCCGCTCGGTGCTTCGCGTCGTGGGCGGGAGAGGCGCGCGCCGCGGGTGTGGAGGGATGCCGCGCCGAGCGCCGCCTGTGAGTGACTACACAGCAGGCGCCCTCGATTTGGCGAATCTGTACGCACTCCTCTTGCCAAAACTGAACTAGTAATCTAGCTCGTGTGTGCATGTGTGAGAAACACCTATATTTTGCATGCATGCACTAAAAGACAAAACTGCTGACATCACTGCGCATTAAATACGAATTTTGAAAAATTAAAATGTTTTGTAGACCAAACCGTTTATCCGATTTAAAATCCGTTTGCACCGTTGGATTAGTCGCGACGAGATCTTCGAAACTAGATCCCATGTCGATATGCTCCGACGACTTTTTTTTTGCCCAAAAGTTACCACCCACGTACCATATAAGTTACCGAAGTTTGAATACGTAAGTTACCGACCATATTAGTGATTAGTTTTCGGGTCAAAATAAAACCATTTTTGTTGTTCTTTTAGATTTTTACGAGATTTAAAGTTACCACATCACTTTGAGATGGTAAATTTATCGTGTATAAGTATTAGGATGATAATTGTCGATTTCATAGTTAAACTACACATAAAAAGATGGACATTATATTCATAACTATTATTTAGAGGACATGATAACTACATCGATTTCGTGGTGGATAACTACATCATGAACACATGGATAACTAAATAAATACTGAGTGGGTAACTTGATCAGTGTTGGGTGGGTAACTATTACCGAGAGACTACGGTAACTACATTGATTTCATATTGGATAACTTCACCATGAAAACACATGGGTAACTTTATCAGTACTGAGTGGATAAATCCATCAGTATTGGGTGGTAACTATTACCGAGAGAGTAGGGTGGATAACTATACATGAAAACACACGAGGTAACTTTACTAGTACTAGGTGATAACTATTATCGAGAGAGTAGGGTGGATAACTACACATGAAAACACACGAGGTAACTTTACTAGTACTGGGTGATAACTATTATCGAGAGAGTAGGATAACTATAACGATTTTGTGGTGGATAACTACACATGAAAACGCATAGATAACTTTGTCAATACCGGGTGGTAACTCCATCAGTATTGGGTGGTAACTATTACCGAGAGAGTATGGTAACTACAATGATTTTGTCAACCTGAAAACTAATTGCTAATATGGTGGGTAATTTAAGTATTCAAGGCTTGGTAACTTTTATGTTACGGGGTGGTAAATTTCGGGAAAAAAAAGTTGTCAGAACATATCAACATGGGATTTAGTTTCGAAGATCTCGTCGCGACTAGTCCAAAGGTGAAAATGGATTCTCAATCGGATAAACGGTTTGGGCTACAAAACTTTTTGAATTTTTTAGTTTTGCATTAAATGCGGGATGACATCAGCTTTTTTGATTTTTTTGTGCATGCATGCAAAAGGACGTGCGGGCGTCGTTTGCAACTTCTGGTTGACCGAATCTCGTCTGCCCATACGCGATCCAACAGCTCACGGGGTGCTTACAGTTATGTCATACAGCAGGCGCCTTACAATTAGATTTTCCCTTTTTTTTATACAACCGCAACTGGATTAATGAACAAATATTACATTGGAGTACACCCGATTCATCCAGAGACGGCATAGATGTCCCTCTTTTACAGAAACCACCCCAAGGAAAAAGGAAATAACGCACGCGTCCCTGGGAAGCTCTGCATCTCCATTTCTGCCGCCGTCCTCGACCTCGCCGTCGCAGCACCGATCCCATATGATGATGAGGATGAACAAGACGGCCGCTGAGTCACCTGCACAGGCCGATTGGGAACTCAATCCCGTTGGAGTCGCCGCAGCTGCCACTCGCCGAACTCGGCGAGATCTTGGCGTCGAAGATATCACATCGGCGGGGGGCACGCCCCGACCTGGGCAGGATGTCGAGCCGGCATCGGCAACGAAGGCCAGCTTCACGGCTCGCAAGATCACCACCAAAGAGGGATAGGAAAAAGCTGCACGAAGCAGCACGAACCACTCCACCAAGCAGTAGATCCTCTTCCTCCCCTCGCCTCCACGGCCGGCCAGAGGAAGACAAGTCCACTCCATAGCGAAGCAGCAGGTACGGCGTGCGGATTTATTGAAATCGCCTTGCCTTTCCTCCACCCCGCAAGAGATCCACCATGGATTCGTCATGCAAGAGAGAAAAGAGCCGCCTCCGGCGCCGCTGCGAGTCACCGGAGAGCAGGCGAGAAAGAGGAAGAAGAAACAAAGACGGGCATCCGCCACGACAACAACCAAACCTAAAGCAACGAGCTTGGATCTAATCCTAGAACTAGTATATACAACCCGCGCTGCGCATCCTCCTCCGCGCTGGCCGGCAACGCCGCCGGAGAGGAGAGAGGAGCGAGCCGGGGAAGAAATCTGGGAGGACGAGCAACTCTCAAAGAACGGGAGAGGAGAGGAGAGGAGACCGAGAGAGAACAATTCCCCTCTCTGTTTCGCCGTGGGGATTTGAATCGAGAGCAGGTGGGGTTTCTCTGGTTGTATTTGAGCAGTTACGTTTTCTCAGTGAGTGGCGTTTTGGCACCCGGGAAACGCCTTTTTTTCGGGTGGCAAAGTGAATTTCCCATTTTAGAGTGACAACAAAATAAATTGGTCTGAGAAAGCCCAGTGCTTTCTCTATTTTGAAAATTTTAAAAATCGTATTTATAAGTTTTAAAAAATTCTGAAAAAAATCTTGCATGTCGTCAATGATGTATCTACAAACATGCAAAATCTAGATTCCATATACCTTATATTCTAAGCTACAAAAAAAAGACAAATCTTGTATATTTTGGAGATTTGAAAGTTGTACATTTAAATGTACACATCTGTCATTTTTTGTAGGTTAGAATATAAAGTATTTCAAATAAAAATTTCACGTTTGTGGGATACATGCAGGATTTTTTTCAGATTTTTTTTAACTTATAAATATGATTTTTAAGACAAAAATAGTAGATGGAGCATTGGTGCTCAGGAGCAAGAAATCTCTACTCGTACTATAGTACTTTCTTCTGTTTGGTACTGCGATGGGCTGCAAGAGGAACGCCCGCCTCTGTTTGAATTCCCTTTTTCAATTCTCAAAGTACAAACCCTGGATTACAAAGCGATTCAAGATAAAGTATGCTGTGAATATGAAATGCTGAAATGTTAAGAACCACTCGTAAAAAGACATGTTTAGGCCATCCCGGTCCAAGCGATTCCAGATGAACAATCTAATCTATCTATCCGACTATCCCACCCACTCATGCCATGTCAGTCAGGTTACAACAAACTCGAAGAAACAAGTTATATTCGTTTCAAAAAAAGAAACAAGCTACTGAAGATGAGGAGTCTGATACTATGGGGACGACGCTCTTCGCGCGCGCTGCTGGCGAGTGTAGTCCCAGATGGCGATGGCGGCGCTGACATGCACATTAAGCGACCTGACGACCCCCAGCTGCGGGATCTCCACGCACACGTCCACCACCTGCTGGATGATGTCCACGGGGATGCCCTCCTTCTCCCGCCCCAGCACCACCACCGTCTTCTCCGGGAACACGAACTCGTCCAGCGCCACGCTGTTGGCCGTCTGCTCCAGCCCCACCACCGTGTACCCCTCCGCCCTCTTCCTCTCCAAAAACGCCTTCACGCTCTCCACGGGAACCTCCACCATCGGCACCCACTTCTCCGCCGTCACGCTGATCAGACGGAACTGCTTGTCCTGCGCCACCCCCAGGTCCGCCACCGCCAGCCCTCCTGCCTTGAATATCTCACACGTCCGAGTCAAGCCCGCCAGGTTTGGGATCCGCTCCACCAACGACGCCACCACGATCAGATCCTGCTGGCTCCGCCTGATCGTCTGTGCCGCATCCTTCCTCGACTCCACCGCCAGGTTGAACGCCTCGTCGTCTTCCTCTATCTCGAAAGTAGTCTCGAGATGTCGTTGTTGCCCATCACTCCACACCGTTGCTGCTCGATGCTTGCTCGCTGTCCCGGTGGGGTATGATTTTCTTCTGGAAATCTTGACTGGCTATCATCTTGCCATCCTTGCTGTTGCTGTCCTCCTTCTCGGGTTTTCCAACCGCGAGATCTTCGTTTTTGATTGTTGCTGAATCCTTTATCATTGAAGTTCTCAGCTCTTCCCTCACGTCCTGATATTACCATACAGACAGGGGTTTGATTTGGACATATGCGGTTTCGTGCAACAAACAAAAGATAGCTCAGATCAAAGTGCTTACATTCAAAAAGTTGTTTACCCGCTCCAGCACTGACATAGGGACACACTCAAAGCCAGAGGACTGCAATCAAAGAAGAGCATATTCAGAATCATACTAGAAACGCCAAAACATTCAGCACCACATCGAAAAATCATAATGGTCCTAAAACCTTCCATTTATACATTTCCTGACAAAAAGAACAATGACACCAAATTTCTAGGAGACAAAGAATACTACGAACCTCATGGCGAGCTGTAAATATTCCCGAAGGAGTCCCGGACGTATCGGGATCAAAAACATCGAGGAAACCTTCAATTGATACTCTGAGCCTGAAATCAAAACATATGAATGATACAGATATTCAAGAAGGAAAATTTTATATTGGTACTTTTTTATTTGATAAAAAGGCAAATTGGCAATTGGATTATGTGTATAAAAGTTGACAATATTGGTTGGGGGACAAATTCCCTCACTAACTCCTGATGGTACATTGAGAGGTATTAACAGGTTGATGTTGTATCCTTGCTAAATATAAAATGAAACAGAGTATGTGGATGTACCTCGCACAGTCAGAATTCTCTGCCAGATATTTTTTCAAGTCTTGGAAACACCTCCTCTCGATGGATGAATCTTCTGAGCTTTCGAGTTGCAAATTATGCCACAACTTGGAAAAAACACAGTGGACAAGTAGCTGTGGTATAGAATAGATCTTCAGCTGACTAGGACAATATAACACGCTCCAGAAGAACGTAGCTCCATATAATTTCAAATAACATAGTTTTACCTGAGTGAAACTTCGTAGACTGTGGTGATGGGACGTTAAAAATGGAATTACTGGAGGAAGCAGTTGATTCAGATGGTTTCTCTGCGCAACCAGCTCCCTTGTATGGAGGATCACGTTTGCTGCTATAAAAACATATGAAGATAGTGCCTGCAAAGAGAAGATATATAAATATACAAACCAAAATGGAAAGACATCTGACCAAACTGTTCACCTGTTGTCGCATCTCATTGTCATGAAAAATAGGAACAAGCTGTTCTTCAGCCTGGAAATGATAATCATCAGAAAGGTCAATAGCTAGAGGCAAGAAATTCTACTGACGTCTAAAAAAGTGTGTACTGGTCACAGGGGTCAACAAGCATTGACATGGAGACCAAGGAGCTCTCACCAGTCTTGGAAATTTCAAATAAATAAGTATAGCAAATGTCTCCAAGAACTGCCGGACAGCTGGTAGATTATTTCTCTGCAGAAACAAAAGTGTTGAACTTGCCACCAATGCAAAGGTAATGCAATAAAATTATGCAAGGCAAAAAAATTATATTTCATTTCCTTAAGAATTTAAACTCAAGCAGGTTTGTACAATGAAAGCGAAAACACGGACTATTCCACTTGTTTGAAGCAACCTACACAAAATCTACATATATATTGTGGTTAAAAGAGAGGTCTACAGATGCATCATATACAATGGCATAAAAAGTGAAAACACATAAGATTAAGAAATATTCTTACATAAAGACAGATGTGAACACTAGATGTCACTTCCTCAACCATGTCTTCGTCTATATAGTGCGACAAAATACATATCATCTGCCACACGCGAACTTTACGCCTATGTACCTGATAAATATGGATATTTCAGAAACATGGTGCAAAATAGCACGGTTCTCGATACCAAGAAACAGTCTTACACTGCTATATTTTTTGTAAAGTTCTTTCGAGAGATCATTGTCATTCACCTGTACAAACATAGCAAATACAAGGTGTCAGAAATCCACTCATGTTAGCAGGCCTTTGGAAGCAAGCATGATCGATAAGTTTGTAGCATCAGACAAGTTTCAGAATCTGGTTGTAGGTTGCATATTTACTAAACTGGTGTTTGGTACATCAAAATTCACTGGAAACTCTATGTACAAAAGCTTCCAAAAACTTTGACACGGCACAGCCATTATCGAGTAAGAAACAGTGACAGCATATAGAAAACCTCAGACATCATTGCTCTAAGATGGCAAGCCCAGATAAGCTTTTCTAAGTCTGAAAACGGTACCGCTGAATCCAGAAGTTTCAGTAGAAATAGTTTGCCACATTGACGAGCTTCTTCAGTCTCCAGTCTGCTCTTTTCTTTGATTTGCTTCCATAGCTGATGAAATAGAACAGCAACGGAAACACGAGCATACAATTCTGTATTAATGAACACCTGCAATAACATTTAAACTGTGAGTTCGATTACTAGGTTGGTGATTTTAAAAACAAAAAAGGAGAAGGTTCGACTAGTTTCACGCTGTTAGTGCAAGAATAGTTAAAACAATTCAAATAAAAATTCGAGTATACATTATTCCCTATCCCATTACATTACAATACTATTCCCACGAAATGAAGTTGATAGAAAAGCACAGTCACTATACCAACCAACAGAGGAAGGTACCCAAGGTTTCGAGAACCATAAGGGCGCAGTTTACCTCTGTGAATTCACGATCTGGACTCTGAGCTAGCATGGAAACTTCCAATCTTGCCTCATGGTTTTCAGACAGTTCAGCTTCAAAATCTTCATCAAATGCCACTATTCAATAAACATGAAGTTCGGTTGGAAGAAGGTTAGAATATACAACAGCATATCACCAGGCTTTATTTAAAAGGCAACAGTGGAAAGAAGGGAAATGGTGAACATACAGACACTATAAAAAATAATGTATAACATACCAGATCCATATAGTGCTAATAGCTTCAGTTCCTCCATGTAAAATCGAAGAGTTTTCGGGTACATAAGCCATAGACCACTCAAGTGCAAAGCTGCTAGGCGTATAGTTCGAGGACTCTTTGAACCTTCATTAAGAAGACTCTCAACAAACTGGAGACAAAAAAATAGGTTACAGTGTTACAGCATATCTTATCATTATAGCATGCAAAAACTAGTGCTAAAAAGAACTCTAATAATCCATTGACGAATTGAATAAAGATGTCATGTTATCCATGTAAGAACAATGTGGGGTCAAGCAGCAGAACAGGTGAAACTAAGGTAAAATTGTTTTGGCCCCATTTTGCTACGCAGCATTCTGGTGGTTCCCTGATTCCCTCTAGCACAAGCCAGATTTTGCAGTATCAGGTTTCATGCAGTCATTCATAAAATATATAATAACAAGAAACGTATGCAGAGAAGGCTCGCCATTGAAAAATAACAATAAACATGCACGTAAGTATTACAGGCAGGCCACGAATATAAAAAAACAGCACTACTTAGCAGAACAGGCAACGAAAAGACACACAACAGAAGCAGTAGGCATTTATTAAGCAAGTCCTTCGATTAAAAATAAGAAAGCATCATCAGGGCATCTCTAACAGTTTTGCGCTGAAAAAAATAAAGAACAGATGTTGCATAAAAGAGGGAAATACTAGAACATGTGTTAGGACTGACCCATTTCAAAGGACCTGGCCCTTTATCATTGGCCTGGTGCATATCCAGATTGGGGAAGATTGATGGGTGCAATATTGCAGACAGTAGTGCAGCAATTGGTGCGACTCTGCGTTTATTGCAGCTAAGGTGCAAGACCCAGGAAGACTTCACCAATTGCATCATCATCTGCAGCAAATAGAGATAGACTTTAAATGCCAATAGAAACAAGCCAAATTAAAAATCTGAAGTTGAATAATAAATGCCCCATCCGTTAAAAATACATGGTCTTTTAGATTTATAATTCAAGCTGTCAAACAGTCCAACACTTTATTAACTTGGAATGCCAATATGTGTAAAACTGTTTAGATTGTTCATGTGAATACAGTACGATGTGTACTTTCAAAATGTAATGTTATTATTTATTATACTTGTAGTTACTATATCACTTTGGCTGATGGTAAAAAATTCCTATTTGAGACCGTAGTTTGTCCAACGCGCTATATATTCTTGAACAAAAGGACTTGAGGGAGTACCAAAATTCTTCAGGTGCAAACAACTACGTCAAGAAAAAAACATAGATGAAAACCAAAACTAAACATTTGATATCTTCTAGTGTATAAGCAGCTATGTTTGGGAATTAAATAGCTATAGTCGCTCACAAAAAAAAGTCACCAACAAATAGTACCTCATAGCTGATGCCCACAGAGGATAAATTTCTGTGGCTCCTATTTAAGTGTATAAGCCCCAAAACAGACCTCACACATCTAAGGATGGATACGACAGAATTCTCACCAGCATTTTCAAGACTGCAAAGATTAAAAATAAATAAGTAAAATAAAGCAGACAGATACATCAATACGTATGAAAGAATTATAAGTTGAAGAATTTACAGAAAACAAGATAAAAAGGAAACAAAGAAAATATAATCATGTTTAAACTTTAAACGTGACACCGCTATCTATTCGGAAAAGGCCGACTGAATGCCATTAGTCACTTCTTTAGATAACTTGGGTACTGGATTTGTAAAAAATGCTATAAAAATTCATGAAAACAGGGAGTCTACACAAAGCCACTAACGAGTGAAAAGTTCTGAAAAGGGTGCAACTATGAACCATGCTAGGATCCCTCAAATACAGGTAAATAAGTAGTCGGTGTGGTTTCGAACATTTTCTCAGGCAATAATCCCATGGTTTCGCTGCATCATACATAACGAGTGAAGAAACTGTAAAGGAATGTTATACTTGCCTTTCGGTAATATCAAGAAAGATGGATTGGAGGGTTGAATCTGAGTACAGAGAACCTAATCTCTTAAGCTGAGATTCATTCTCATCACAGCAGCAAGAAATGGATAACAGGGAGTCTACACAAAGCCACTAGATCAAAACTAATAATTAGGAGCTGTTTAAATAATTTACTTGCGTATTTACGAAACTGAGCCACGCACACTACGAAAGGAAGCGAGAGTTATTCTCACCTTCCAACACATTAAAACAGCTCGTCTGCTTCGTGTCAGGACTCCATTTGTGAGGAGAATGTTGATGTTATCAAGAAAAGTTGTGGCCAGAAGATCCAATGATAATTTGATTGCTCGATTGTTTTGCTTTGTTTCCACAAAATCCTGAAACTGAGAGATGGGAGCAGTAGATAGAGCTGCTAGAACATAGGCTAGAGCTTCATAAGCCGCCAAGTGAAGTTCAGCTCCAGTCTTGTAAGAGAAAAAAGAATTTATCAGGCATAAAAACTTATATGGAGAAAGTTCAAGCAACTGAACAATAAATATTCAGTACATTAAAAATGAACCAACCTCTGTGGCATTAGTACAATGCTGGATCACTTCCCAACAGAATTCCCAGAGATATGAAAATGCTGAATGAAGAGACACATCAGAGGTGTAGTGGTTACACCATGAAACAACAGAACTAACGCACCTCATAGACCAAATCTGTGAAATATCGCAATAGGAAGTTAGATGATCAAATGGTGAGATGCACTTTAAAGCTAAAGTAAAATACGGTACCCTCTAATAAGAGATCTTCACAAGCTATCAAGACAACTGGACAAACACAGTTATACTGACAGCTCAATAACAAGCTTGTATACAGAAATTCCTTATTTAAGTAACACAACTGAAACTTGCAGGTATTTAGTTTTTACAACATTACCGTGGTTCAGTACAAAAAAAAAATGTTTTGGATTAGCACAGCAATTTAATCATCCTCTACGCTAAATGGGACCTCTTACAAGCAGTAAATACAACCCACTAGATGTCTAGATGCTATACTGTGGACTAACTTATCAGGTAGGGACGTACACACTGCAACACTGAAGAGGTTATGGAGGTAGCTAAACGACGCTGACTCGGACCTCCAAGCTTTCCTTTAACAGAACACGGTAACTCCATGTCATCGATACTTTTTAACCAGAAAACCGAGCAAGATTGCTTGCTGAAGGCCACCATATTTTCCTACAGCAAGACATAATCAAGATGATATTTAAAGGCTGTTAGAGCAAGAGTCACCAGTTACAATCTAAAAAAAATGTTACCAAAACTGAAAGCAATGATTTTCCGAACTTTTCGCTGAGAACACGATGCTCTAATTCATTTGTCATATCTGAACGTCCATCGTCGATGGTATCATTTTGGTGAACAAGTTTTTTCTGCTTCACTTCAAGCTCCTCGATCAAGCTTATGATGATGATAAAGAACTTCACGTCAACGCATTCTCTCCCGGGAGAATGTTCCGAAAGCTTGTCACCACATTTCTCCAGGAACTGCAAAAAAAGGACATCTTAAACCAAAGTTGATTTTAATTTACACAAGAGGAAAAACATAACTTCAGTGCAGGCATAAGTATCACGGCCTACTAATAGGTGACAGACCATGCCAGCTACACATTTAGGTTCCAGACATGAGCATAGTATATCTTATAAAGCTTTAGTTTCTAAATGTGCAGCTTTGGTTCCAGACATGAGCATAACACTTATTACTCTATAACAGTGTTGATGCCTTCTATTTTAGAGACATAAAAGTAGGTGTCAAGAAAAATATACCGTAAATATTTGCTTGAAATGTTGCTCCTCTGAGGTTACAAGAAGAAGGGTCCTTGCCCACCTCTGTGCTTCAGCTTCCCATGCACTCACATCCTCGTCATCATACAAATACGACCCTTCTACCCCTGTGTGCTTCATGAAGACGTTCGGGAAATCAATTAGCTCATCCAACAAAGTGTTCTTCTCGGAACATTCTTTCTCCTGAAGGAACCATTTTTGCACTGTAGTCCTCAGTGGTCCTACAAGGTAAACGCGGTGCGAAGCAAATGATAAGATGGTAATAGAAGCAAATGAAACTGTTTAGTTATCCTCATCAGATCATAAATTCAAAGCAGATGCTGCTGACAAACATTTCGCCATTTTTTCATATACCTACCAGTATAATCAGTACACTCTCGAGGTATTGTAGAAATGAAATACAAAAGCCGATTGAGTGGAATTTCAGCTGCACTTGTCAAGGACGCTACAGCTTTGATGACCTGTTCACAAACTGCATTTGACTACAAGTTAACAAGTTGATAATGCATTACTTACACTACTTCCAAATTCTTCCAGGAAAAGATTTCCAACCTTTCAGGCGATACTTTGGATTAAAATGGTGTTTACTCCTCTCACTAAGAATCCACAAGGAATCTAACAAATCTGTAGTACTGACTGCTATAGATGTATCTCCATTGCATTTTGCCAACGTGTTCACAGCAGAACCACATGGTAAATTATGTGTATCTGGCTGACAAGCACATGAGGCTACACAACATGCAAGAGTCATTAATCCTGCTCGGCCGAATGAATCTTGTTTAACAGCAGACGCCAAATTCCAAACCAGATGTAAGCGTTCACTGACAATATATAGAGAAATATAAGGTCTACAAGAAGGCAGTAGAACTATTGAAAACGAACTAAACTAAAGGTATGTGTAGCATTTGGACACAAAACAACATAAAGTCCCATTTGAACTAGTATTGAGTTCAGGTAGGTCACCATATGATTCAACCACTGCTAGTCCTTGCAGCTCCAGCATTTGCATAAGTTCTATCTACTTATGTTATATGCAAATTGACTACACAGTTACCTTTGAAAGAACCCAAAAAAATACACAATACTGGAAAAAATCAAGTTTAATACTCATTGCGAATTTGCGATACAGGAATGCTTCTCTGGGAACTTTTCTGGGTGAAATGGGCAACTGGATCATATCGGTGTCCTTCAATTAATGTAAAACTAAAAATTATAACAGAAACTGTTACACAACTAAACTCATTTCTAGTCCAAAGCATCAACACTCATAAATATAAGAAAGCACAAAAAATCCCCAAACAGAGACAAAAAGCAATAGTTGTCCGAGCAGTACCCTGTTGTCAATTCCCGGGCATAACTGCTGAAAAACCTCCCTGCGCCTTTTATGGTTTCTGAGTTATAAACACCACCAACGCCTAAAAATAATTTATGCACACCGCTCAGCATGTATAAGGAATGAACTGTTAACAGTATGACATACTAAAGTAAATATGACATAAAAGAACTAGAATATAATAACACAGTGAGAAAAAACATCATGAACATCAGGGATAACCAAACAAGAGCAAGTGGGTTGTATTTTAAAGCAAACAGTGAAATGTAAAATACTTGCGCAAGGAAATAATACTAATTTAGAAGAAGGGAATAATCACATACAATCAAGTTTCCGACGATGCACATTTCGAAATGCTAACAAAGTTTAAATCCAAGTTTGCTGCAAAGGGCAAACATAGACAAAGTGATGCTTCTTCAATAATTTTAGCCATTTGATAAGAGAATCATATGCCAATTAAGATATCGTAATCTTCCTTTACAAAAAAAAGGTACTGGGATAAGATGGTGTTCCTAGGAATGCCTTTTGAGACATAATGGTATTTCTGTTTATAGGTAGGTCCCTCAAAATTTACCAAGAAGAAATAACTGCACCGTAAAGTGCAAAGTAAAATGCGTATTTGGATTGAACAGAATGATTTTGCATTTCTCAGAACAAAAGCGCTCATGTTCTAGCAAATTAAGTGGAAAGAAAAACTAACCAAAATCCTTGTGATGAACTACGTCATTCAAACCACGCACGAGAGGGCCAAGAACGAAGCCTCTAGGGATCATTTGAGCGTAGCCTTTGTAGCATTCCCATGTAACATCCAAAAAGGATTGCATTATCAGGCACCGCGCTGCAAAGGGCATTCATAAAAGCATATTAAGACAACATTCTAGATATGTATATGCCATCAACATATCAGTACTAACCTTGAGGATTATCATGAGTAAACCCGCGCTCCCACAGTACTGTCACCCAGTGCAAAATTCCTTCCACAGATTCCATCTGGGCATGAAAAGCTCTGTAGGGTATGTGATTTAAATAGTCACTCTGTGGTGTAGACTCAAACAGTAGCACAACCTGAGCATTGTCTTTGAACTTATTAGCCAGTTGAAGCAAAGAATTGTGTAATTATTGATTGAACTATTGTTGTGCTATCACTAATACTAGGTGGATATTTAGCTACATAGGCTTGGGTTTAACAAATATTAAATCCGGTATTGTCAGGGTGAATAGTTTGATAAGAAAAACATGCAGGAACAAACTAACCTGGTGTTTCCAGGCCGCCTCGACTAGATGTGTCCCGAACTCCTGGAGCATCTCATAGAGTATCAGGAAGACCTTCCATCGGTCTTGACCACTTGAACAGTGCTCACCTGATTGACTGATTTCTTCAACACCTAGGACTTGGCCTCTTTGTTAGCCCACCTTTCTTTTTTTGTCACTGCAGTAGTTGATTTAGCTGGACCAGGCGGAGCAGCTGTGCTCCTGCCAGAGCATTGCTGGCTCTCAACATCTTCAGAAGAAAATATGCTTAGAGATATTTTCAAGACGTAAAAAGCCCGTTTCCTTACTAAAGTATCCTTGTCAACCTGGTGTGTACAGAGTCACATGTGTTATCCCCAGTGTAGAACTTGACTGGGCGATTTTCAGCGCAGATCAAAATTTTGGTATAAATAGCAAAGTAAATAACAAAAGGGGCTCACCAGTCCTCTGCGCAGTTCATCCCAAAATTCAGTGACATTCCTAAGATCGAAGTTCTGGACCTCGTCAGCTCTGGATACAGCATACTGGTGCCCCGATTTCAAAGCCGAGAAGTATAGGGCGAGTATATCGTATGCATCCAGACGCTCAGTACGGCCGAGAGAAAACAGAGAAACGCAGGAGCTCCAAATGGACTCCAAGAAACCAGACCTGCGTACCACCAGAGAACGATTTTAACTTGAGCAAACGATTTCAAATTAACAAGTTCCCACTGCACAGGAAAGGATGCCAACCTAGATAGCTTAAGCTGGACCGCGCCAAACTTGACGGTGACACAGGACACCTCTGCTAGTGAAATCAGCAGAGTCTGCAGGAGGATCCGGGTGGCGCAAGACCGACACTCTTGGCCGTGGTCAAACATCTTGAGCACCAGTCTGGACATGTCCCAGGTCAAATTCTGCACCAGAGCATCGAGGGAAGCATCAGCAGCACCTTGCAGTCCGAGGGTCTTCCTTCTCCTCTGCAATGCGTCTCCGAGCAATGACGCCAGGAGTGCAATGGCCTTGGTGAGGGACAGCAGCCCAACCCCTGATGGGTGATCATCCCCGGCATCCCAGCGGTAGTGATACATGTTTGAGTCGTCGCCGTCGTCGCATTCATGGCTGCCGATGTTGGGCAAAGCCATTGCGACAGCGCAGGATCGGATGCAGAACGGCAGGATGGTGGCTCCTAGTAGGTCCCAGGACTGGTTGCTGGAGACGGCATCGCACATGAGCGCGATCGCCTGCTGCTGGAGCTGGCTGGATTGGGCGTCCTCGCCGCGAAGAAGCGGCAGAAAAACCCTCCAGAGCAGCATGCGCAGGGCCTCCCTGGAGTCCTCGACGTGGGAGAGCAGATGGCAGAGCGCGGCGGCGTGGGAGAGGGCGGCGGCATGGCCGTGGCCGGGCTGGAGAGCCTGCACCTGCAAGGAAGAGGGAAAGAGGGTTGAGCGGAAGCTTGCGGGGGACGGAAGAGAGAGACGCTGACCGAGGCGAGGACCTTGGGGAAGGAGTCGAGGAGCGAGTGGAAGAGCTCGGCGGGGGAGCTGGAGGAGCAGGAGGCGAGGACGCAGTCGACGACGGCGGCGACGGCCTCAGGAGGGACGGCGCGGAGCAGCTCTCGAGCGCGGCGAGCGCCATGGGCAGCCGGGCGGATGTTAAGCTTCGGTATTTTTGCGGCGGCGCCGGAGGAAAGGGCGAAACTAGTGGTGGTTTTTGGAGAGTTTGGGCCGGGCCTCGCTTCTCTGCTCTCTTGCTCTTTTCGTTCCTTGCAGAATTTGTCCAGACTCGCCAAACTCGGCTCATGGACTCTTCCTGTGCGTGTCTTACAGTAACTCTATTTCTCCTAGATGTCATAAAATGTCTTATCTCTACTATATAATATGGCTTCAGGTGATGGTTGGTCCGTTTTTTATTTTCCGATTTTACCCTCTGGAGTTGAAATAAATTACGCACAATGCCACCTATAAGTGAAAAAACGATTCGAGCCCTGTAAAAATAGAAAAGAAAGAGCTCCCGAGGCCTACGGGGTGGTCCGCACACCGATGACCGATCCCCTGCAGAAGAGCGCCGCCACGAGCAGGCCAGGCTCTCTGGCCGGCTTGCCGACCCGGCGCCTCCTTGTGTTGAACGCCGGAGCTGGGCCATGGCGGCGAGCTCGCTCCTTGTCTTGATGGAGATGAGCGGTCGGGGCGGGGAGCTAGGATCTGGATCGGGGAGGACGGAGGCCAGGAGCAGCGTCCTCCGCTCCGTCGAGTGGGACAACACGCGTGAGGAGTGACGTGGGCAGGCGCGTTCAGCGGAGCGCCGCGAATCGTGGGAGCGATGCACCGTGCATCCGCCGCTGCCGTGGATGTTGCGCGGGGATTCGCATGAGGCGCTTGGGGAGAGAAGCTGCCCAGCCGGGGGCGTTGACTGGGCCATGAACAACCACACACTCACACGGCGGCATCTCCATCCTCAGCTAGCCCCGTCTCGGCCCCTACAAGCCATGGTGAGGAACTGGGCCATCCCGGGTCGAGCTGGAGGTAGGAGAGGAGGACGGCGACGCTGGGCTCTCTGGCCGGCACAAGGGAAGGATGTCTATTGTCAGAGGAGGCCGAGGGGAGCTGGGTCGGGCTAGCAGGTCGCTCGAGGGAGGCCGAGCGGAGTGAAGAGGTCGGGACGAGCGGGAGGTCGGAGCTGGAGGTCGGAGAGGAGTACGGCGAGGCCGAGCTCGCTGGCCGGCCGGGGCAAGGGGAGGAAAGGGGAGAGTACGAGCGAGGACGAAGGGGATCGAGCGAGCGGCGGGGATCGAGGAAACCGAGTGACTTGTTGTTTTTCATTTTAGCCCCTCATTTTAATGATATCAACCCGCAGTGCACGCACTTGCTCCTCCGGATAGTTTCACACTTTTACCCCTTCAAAACAGTCAACGATGTCGTAGACGCCCGACGGCGGCCCCCGGTGACCATGGGGGTCTGACCATTGCGTTGAGAAGCTTGAGAGGGAGATGATGGTGAAGCTCGTGTTCGTGCTGAGCGACATGGAGTTTGACGGATGGTGTCGGAGCATGAGGCGTGGGTGTCGGGGGTGATGTTCGGAGACGTGTGCACGTGGCATGGGTGCAGGTGGTGACGGTGCTGGCGGGAGTGGCGATGATGAGCGGTACTTGTAGAACCTGGTGTGGCTGTTCTGAGGCGGACAATGCGCTCAAGCCGTCGGCCATCATGCCTCATGGCAGATGTCATCTCTCGCTCTGAGTACGACGATCTCCAGTTGCTCTGAGGCCTAGCTCAACCGACCAATCACCCAGACATGATCATCATTTTTCCTTCGTTCGTTCCATTAGTTTCCTAGCTAGGTAGCATATTTGAACCTGAATGGACTCTGAATGTGTTGTTCTGAATACATACTGCTGGTGTTTGATGGATCATGGATGCGTCGTGATCTTTGCGAATGAAATTGCCTATGGTTGCTCAAACTCTTTGCATTGTGATATGATTATATTCTTGTGGATATTCCTGAGTCTGACTGCAGACCATAGAAACAATTTTTCGTTAAGATACTCTCTAAATTACATATAGAGAATTAAATTTGACCATTTCGTTCGAGTTTTCCGCCACATGTACTTTGTTAGAGTAGATAATGGAAAACGAGCCAACTGGGAGTAGGGTTACAAGAGTCGATATAAATTACAAAATAATCGAGTAACTGAAAGTGCATGCTTGCCCCCATGTGTGGTTTTGGTAATTAATGACAATCCTTATGGACTAATGTTTGCATTGAGATATTCTTGTAGATCTTGTCCATAGGAAAAGATTGGAGTTCATGTGTTGGACTCTAGAAGATTACATGATGATCAATGCTCTATTCATGGTTTTATATGAAGAATGGTCATATGTAGAGAAGATGAAGTGCAAGTTCAAGAGAAGCATCTCGAAGAAATGATATGCATGAAGCTTGCCACCCATTTGGAGATAATGGTCAAGTGAAGATATTCCTAAGAGTGGCACTCCCATCTTGGTGTATGGGGGAGCAACATTTGAATCTTCACCAAGCAAAGAGCAATCAAGAAAGGTGTTCCATCTTGAGAGAGCAAGATCGTCATCATCGAGCTCAAGTGGAATGCGCAAGGCAAAGGTATGATCTTGATAGGTTTTCTATTTTACCGGTCTCATGTTGTTAGTGGGAGACCGGGTTTTAGGATAGACGGCGTACTATCAAGAGGGGTTCTCAAGTGAGTAACTTGATCGCATCTTTGTGGAGAGCTCATACCGTTGCATACTTGGCATATCATCTTTCTTGGTTCTTATTTGGCTTTTCTTCTTGTTGTGTTTTGGTGCTTGTCGTGATCTTCATGACAAGCCCAAGTTCTTCGAAAACGGATTTCTTACGGAAAACTTGTTGCGTTTTCGTGTTGGAAATATTATCGGTCCACCTTCGAGATAGGGTCCACACCTCTCCATATGTGGTATCCCCTCTATATTTGTGACCCTTAATATTTCCAAAGCTCTTGTCATTACCTTTCCAACGCAATTGGATTCACCTGTTTTGGAGTTCATACGAGAAAGTTATTGCATTTCAGGTTTTGCAGTTTCACTGTTTTCAGGCCGGAGTCTCCGGTCCTTGGTTTTCCTCGGAGAGTGTTTTTCTTGTTCAGCCCCTGGTGGGGCCCGGAGTTTCCGGCCCAAGGGGCCGGAGTATCCGCCCCAGGCCGGAGTTTCCGGTCCCAGGGGCCGGAGTTTCTGCCTGAGCTTCTCTCGTCTGTTTGTTGTTCACCTCCTGGTAGGGGCCGGAGTTTCCGCCCCCAAGGGGCCGGAGTTTCCGCCCCGGGCCGGAGTATCCGGTCACTTGGACCGGAAACTCCGGTGTGAATCTGGCTGCAACGGCTACTTTTCTGGAAGGGGTATAAATACCCCTCCACCTTCCTCCAGCCAAGGAGCTCGCCTAGATTTCTCTCTCCTCCATTGTTGCAAGCTCATTTCTTGGATATCTCCCAATCCCTCCACCCAAACTCTTTGATCTTTGGAGGATTGAAGGAGAAGACCTATATCTACATTTCCACCAATCAATATCTCCTCTAAGTGAGGGGAACCTAGTGGATCTAGTTCTTGGAGTTCTTGTGTGGTTCTCCTCTTTGTTCTTCCTCTCTTATTCCCCCATAAGCATTTGTTGCTTTGTTGGAATTTGAGAGTGAATGATTTGAGCACTTGTGCTCTTGCCTTTTGCATTTGGTGCATCGGTGTGCTCTCCACGAGGATTCGTGGAAGTTGAAAGCGTGTGGACTTGTTACTCTTGGGTCCTTGGACCCTAGACGCCTTTGTGGTGGTTGGACCCTTGTGTGGTCACTTGAAGCCGTTCGGGAGCCCCCAATCCATTGTGGGTTGTGCCTCGGATTGTTGTTGAAAGCCGTTCGGGAGCCCCCAATCCCTTTGTGGGTTGTGCCTCAGATTGTTGTTGAAAGGCTCCGGATTCCGCCTCGAAGGAATACCGATAGTGGAAGGTGAACCAAACATTTGTGGTGCGGTTCATCGGAGAAGAGGGTGAAACCTTTGTGGTTGTTGAACCATTGTGTCGGTTCACACCTCTCCAACGAGACGTACTCCCTTTCAAGGAGGAACTCGGGAATACATCCTCGTCTCCGCATGCTTCGGTTATTTCTATACCCGAGCTTTTTACTTATGCATTTTACATTGTGATAGCCTTCGTGCTTGAAGTATTCTATTGCTATCACCTTGTTGCTTGTCTTGCTTAGCATAAGTTGTTGGTGCACATAGGTGAGCCTAGTTTATTTAGGTTGTTGGTTTGTTAATTTAAACACCTAGTTTTATTCCGCAATTAGCAAGGCTAAACCGGAAAAGTTTTAATCGCCTATTCACCCCCCCTCTAGGCGACATCCTTGTCCTTTCAGTAACGCCCATGTTTTTAATCGAAAATTTAATTTGTTTTTCTTGCCCGTCATCGTTCATAGTACTCCATCTGCAAACAGTATGTAATTCAAAGGAAAAAAAATCTTCATCTACAAGAAACTTGGTGACTTGTTGTCGTTGGTGTCTGTGTTTGATGTAACTGGCACTGAACCTACATATTTTCCAACTTTTCCGAAGTTCTCGTCACCTGAACCTCCAGTACGAAGAAATTCTGTGCCAAATACTTCTTCAAGTCACAAAAGAAGATTATTAATTTGATGAATAACGCATGCTTATCAGGAAAGCAAGCTGGTGTAATCGGGAATGGAGTCAATTAACAAACATGCATCCCATGTGGCCTTTCTTTGAGCATCACGTACAAACCATTGCATTCAGAACACTCGAGCAGTAGATTGATATCCCAAATCACTAGGGAGCAAATAGTATGGTTCAGTAGGATGTGTTGCTACTGAAATTGCCCATCTTCACATAAGAGGCTTGCCTTGCAACTTAAATTCAATGCCAGTGATGGAGTACATACTTGGTCCGTTTGCATTTGTAAAGACACATGATACAGAGACAGACGACACCAAGTCAGACCTTGGTAAGGTTATTACTACCTACTGCTGCACCGTGTGTGGTGTCCCAGTATTGCGAATAGAGATGCTACCATTGCACCTGACAGACTTTACTCAAATCCCAACGGGCAGCGCCTGCAAGTGTCATATGCTTCATATATCTATATAAGTCAATGCAGTTCGACTTGCTGATTATTTTGTTTAGGCGAAGTAATGTTTAATTCCTACCTACTATGCACTACTCTTCTGTCTAGATTGTATAGTATACTGTTTTGATTTTCAAATGGTGTTTCATTTTTATGTACTGTATAGTAAGTTGCTGGCCTGGATGTATCATAAGAAATCTCCTCAATGTTGTAAGTTCAACTATCTAGGTCATCTTATTTCTATCGAATAGCAGCAGATTCAGACCACTGCAAAAGAAGTAGCAAAACGTCAGCAATAAACCTACTTGATCCATTAAGTTCAATTTAATGTTTCTATTGCAACTGCAAATCATCTAGCACACACTAAAAAACAAAACCTAAAACTAACCATACATAATAAAAAGATACCACCCCGGGTTCCCAGTATGGATTTAAAAACAAAGATCCCATCATTTTAGGTAAATTATGTTAACTTTTATTCCTTTACCTTTTTACTGAAAGCATAGGCTATGCTTCTCGCAAGAAAACCAGCTATGCCAGAGAGTTGTGTTTCATTAAGTTATTGCTAAATTATTTCGAAGAACCAAAAAAAAAATCCCGGAAACAAATCAAGATAAAAGCCATGCATTAATTGCTGAATCAAATATGAACAACTAGGTTGCGGTCATTCTCAGTTTAATATGCCAAAGCCATGCGCCATCTCAATAACATGACAGAAAAATAGTTGCATGACAATGTCTAAAGCATTACACACAAGTCACAAAGTGCTATGTTTCCAGTTTTGCACTGCAACAAGACATGCCACAAAACCTGAAGGGGCACAACAATCTAGTCAACCTTGTCCACAATGACCACAAGATCTATTGGAGGGATCCGTCAAGAACAAATACGGTCAAGGTTGCAACAAGCTAAATTTATCAAGATCATTGGCAGCTTTAAATTCAAGTTGAGCATTTGGAGAAGGCCTACTATCAACATGTAGCTGGATGTGTTGATCAGCTATCCATTCCTCAGTATATTGGTCCTTCAACACCAAATCTCATTAACTCGAGCACTTTACCATTTAGGAGAAAGAACTTGGGAAAGTTGACATCCGATATGGTGCGGACATAAAACTTCAACTCTACTTCTCTAAGATGATCAAGGCATTCAATACGACATTGTGGTTTAAGATGATGCAGATTCTCCATATCATTTCCTGGACATGACTGAAACAAAATAAAAACTGTTACACAATAGAAAAATTGGCCTCCACCTTACAAGTGAAAGAAGGATTTATTCGCTGGATAATATATGAAATGATATAAGCTATTTTTAACACTAAAAGCTAACAAAGAGAGAGAGAGAGAGTCACCGTGATGTAGAACTTCTCCAAGCAAGGAAATTTTTTGAGGAAGACTATAACTGCAGCAAGATTAGGGCCACTAGACGTGAGATGCAAAACCTTGACGCTGGGCATCAGTGCTTTCAAGTTGCCAGTAACCATTCCCTAATAACAGGGAAGCCATAAACATACAACATGATCAGAAAGAGCCCTACTAATATGAGATGTGTAATACTGAATCTTGGGTAATATGGTCACAACTACCCCAGAAATTGCAGACCCAAGTTTGAGTTTAGTGAAGTCGTCTGTCATGGAGCCCAAGATCTCAAGTTTCGGTGCCTTGATTAGCCGGATGGTTGACTGTGCATGAAGATTATGTCTGATCAATCTTTCTAGTCTGGGGGCATTTTCTATGACTAGTTAATGATAGTCATGCAGACGGTCACGGATGCCGATTCTCCTAAGAGTCGCTGAATTGATGAGAAGGTAGCAGAAACCCTTGCACCCGACCAGTAGCAAGGTCTCGAGGACAGGGCAGCCATCGAGCAGGGCGTGGAGAGTATCTTCCCGTACGGAAAGGAAATTCATGGTGAGCTTCTCAAGGCAAGGGAAATTAAACGACGGTGGCGCATCGTCCTCATGGAACCTGCAATTGCCAAATGTGGCCACACGCAGGGTCGGCGCGAAGCGGAGAACAGACAGCGGCATCGGAGTTTCCCACTTTGAGAGCCAGAAGTTGATCTCCTGGAGATTTCGGAGAGCGGGGGACCTGAGCCAGCCGTCGGGGTCAGTGATTTGGGGGCAGACGGTGAAGATGCGGCGCGCGGGGCCCGGTTGCTCGGAGAGGATCTTGGACATGGCGGCGGCGTGGTCGCGGCCGCACCCGTCGATGTGGGAAATGTCGAGGTTGAGTGGGGAGGAGCGCCATAGGAGACGCCAGCGGCGGGAGAGGGAGGGATAATCTCCGATAACCCCCTGGTCACTTAAGTATCGCCCACAGGCCCCTTCTCGCTGTCACTGACATGTGGGGTTTAAGTGACCCGGGAGGTTATTAGGAATTCTCCCGGGCTCCGGGATGTGGTGCGCACGGCGTCGTCGATGGGACGGAGAGAGATGATGCCGAGGATCTCACCGGCGAGCTAATCAGATCAACTTCCTTTTCTGAGGCCCCCGACCCGTGCGGCGCCGCCGGCCGCACCGGGCGGCTCCCCTCCCTCCCGGCCAGCCTTCCCCCACCTCGCGCCACTCCCTCCCGCCGCCGCCGCCGGCACCATCGCTGGGCAAAGTCCCAGCGGCGTGGCGGCGGCGGGATCCCGTCCTCGCGTCTCCTCTTATGGCGGCGGTGGCTGGGGTGTTCGGGCGGCGGCGGCGGCCTGCCTACTGACCTCCGGCGGTGTTGGTGCTGTGGCGGCGGCCGGGGAACTCCGGTGATGGATCTGCGGGCGGCGGGGCGGCTAGACGTTACGATCTAGGGTTTCCCGGATCGGCGGCGTTTGCCCTCCTCGTCGTCAGCCGGGAGGTCACGCGGAGATCATCCGGGTTCTACTTCACATCACGAGGACGCCCGGGGTGGAGGCCCTGGGTACAGTGGTGGTGGGCATCTTCTCCGTCGAAGGTGCTCGGCTAGGCTGGATGCTTTGGATCTTGGATCCTACATCTAGTACCGGCGGCGAGTTCGGAGGCGCGGCTACCGGTGAAAGCTGGCCTTTGGGCGGGCGATGGCGACGTCTCGACGTCGTTACCTTGGTGAAGGCATCGTCCTAGCAGTCCACGTCTTCTCGCTCGCAATGCTCCGGGGAAACCCTAAGATCTACGGATCGGACGATGGCGGCGCTGTGGTGTCGTGTTCCCTCTTGGGGGCATCGTCTGTGGAGCGGCGCCGGATGTCGATGTCGGTGAGTCTCGGCGGCGTGGCGCTGCGGGGTCTCGACTTCGGGTTGTTGGACTCGCGCATGGTGGCGCTGTCTGGCATCGTGGCGATGCCGACGGCAGACCGGTTTTGCAAGGTCATGGTGTTGATCCTTTCTGAAGATGGGTTCGTGGAAGACGGCGGCAGCGACTAAAGCGTGCATAGGTGTGCGTTGAGTGTTTAGCTGAAGGTTTTAGATGATGTGCGTTGGTGATTAGTCACCCCCATCATAGTGGTAGCGACCCTGTTGTCGAGAGGTTGACTTCAGTTTGTTTTTCAATACTGTACTCTGTAAACCTGGTTGGAATTAATAACTGCGAATGGCTGTATGCATCACTCGATGCAGAGGCCGGGGACTCGCACCCTCCTTTTCTAAAAAGATCAACTTCCTGCAGATCCAGTGCCGTCTTGGTTACGGGCTCCTCCATGACCCGGGGTCGCACTCACACGAGAGACGGCCAAGGCGCGGCGCTTGCACCCGACGCTAGGATCTAAATCCCGGGCAGTCCCAGCCGTTACAGCTTCAATCCTGGGCGCCGGTCGCCAGAGTTGTCGCTCGACGCTATGGCTCGCAGCGAAGAAAAAGTAAGCGTACAGGGCTATGGGCCTGATTCGGTTAAGCGCCAGAGCGTTGCGGAGGGAGGCGCTAATCTCCAAATATATTTTTTTCTGGTATTTTTTTTTTCATTTAAGCGTCCGCTTAGGCGCTGCTCATTATGGATGCTCTTAGTCGCACGGAGCACCAAATCACTTGTGTAATTGTGTTCATTGTCTCTTTTCCTCAGTTAGTTTCAGAGAAACACGCGAGAGAGAAGAGACATATGATATACTTGGCTTGGACTAAGAAACAATGAATATGCAAATAGTATAAATCAACCGTGAAATCCTAACTTTTTTTTTCTTTTCACGTAAAAAAAAACCGTGAAATCCTTTCAACCAAAAAAGGGGAACGCATGGAAGCGGCGGTAGAGCGCCCCGAGCCTGCTGGTTCCACTGTAGAGGCCGCAGAGCTGCACCTTGCGGCCGCTCTCAAGGTCATACCGCAGCAGCCGCCTGCTCTGGTCCATCACCACGAAATCGCCGGAAGCGCCGGGGAAGTCGACCGGGATCTCGGAGCGGAGCATGGAGAGAAAGTACCACACGGACAGGTCCTCCACCACCGCCTTGTGCACGCGCCGCCATGACGCCGTCGCATTCTCCTCCAGGAACCACACGCCGTGCACGCCCTCCACGCCGTCGTGCGGGAGCATGCTCTGGCTCTTCTCGTCGCGGATGTCGAACGCGCACAGCCGGACCCCGTGCCGTCGACGGAGCCCAGCGACCGCCCCAGGCGCTGCACGGCTTTCTCCGCCAGCGGCGGCTCGCGCAGCACGGCGGCGCGGTCGCGAGCGGCGTCGTAGCGGACGACGCGGCCCTGGCGCCGGCTCAGCCAGTAGAAGCAGGAGCCGACGTGGACGCCAGGAGAGGCGACGCCGAGGCAGCGTGCCACGCCTTCCGCGCGGAGCTCCCTCGCGTCCCACTCCCCGGTCGTGGACGAGAAGGTCTCCACCAGCCCGCGACAGAGCCTGCGCCGGAGGAGCAGGACCACGGTGAAGGCGGTCTTACCGGTGGACGCGTCGACCTCGTAGTGGATGCCGGCGTTGGCGTCGCTGACCGGCGCGATGGTCGACGGCGGGAGCACGATCCAGCGGTTAGCGGCCGGGTCGCACACGTGGTAGCGGCTCCGGCTCCGGGCTAGAAGGAGCCGGCCGTGGGACGCGACGAAGCAGATGTCCAGCATCGGGACCGTGCGCTCAAAGAAGGCGACGTAGTCCTCCACCCGCGGCGGCTTAGCGTCATCCATCTTTGTGGCGACAGGGTGATCGACGACCTCAGCCTCAGCCGTGGGTTCCTCGTTGTCAGAGTCGTCGTCAAACAAAGAGCCCAAGACCTGCCATGCAGCGGCGTCGGCGTCGGACGATGAGTCGTCGTCGGGAACATCACCTTCTTCTTTGGAGGAGAATGATTTGTCCGAGGCAAGGAGGGCGGGCACGAAATCAGGATCAGGGCGTGCGATTCTCACGATTGGCCTCGGCGGCGGAGACGCTGGCCGATCGTCCTGGTACTTGTCGGGAACGGGCAGGGTAACGGCGACGCGGCGGTCATGAGCCTGAGGATCAGTGGCGACGAGGGTGAGGTGCGTGTACCGGACCTTGCCACGGGGCTGGACGACGAAGGCGCTCGGGCCGTCGTCGAGGAGCGGCAGCGGCCGCGGGGAGAGGTGGCGGCAGAGGAACGTCGGCGAGGAGAGCAGGGGGCGCCATCGGCGGCAGACGGCGGCGAGGCGGTACGCGTCCTTGGTGGGAAGCCGGAGCAGGATCTCGGAGACGATGCCGTCGTCCAGGTGCGGCACGACCACTCCGGCGGCGGCGGTGGCCTCCGCCATCTGTCGAGATGGATTTGTTTCCACTTGGGCCTCGCGACGCCTCGTGATTAGTGACTCCTCCATACATACGTATGCGCAGCTGTAGCTAGGGTCTATCGTTTGCTTCCGTTACGCCAACGAAATCGATCGAGAAACGGATTCTGTTCACTTTCCATCAACTTGATGGGTACGGGTACCGTACACTACGGAAACAGACAATACGCCGACGGCCGGAAGCCGTCGGCGTAGGAACGATCGCCGTCGGCGTCGTCGGCGTATCGCCGTCGGCGTAGCGGGCTGTCGGCGTATCCGCAGTGGGACCCACAAACGGAAGCCGTCCGTCTTCGTCTGCTCCACCCGCCGACGGCAATGCCGTCGGCCTAGCGTGCCACGTGGGACGATCTGGTGCGTCTGAGAGGAGCCATACGCCGACGGCATTAGTGTATGCTTGACCATTTGGTCCGGTGGCAGCATAGATTTGACCATATTTCCAGTTTATTGCTGATTCTTGCTGCTGGTTTCTAGCACAATTTAAATACAATTAAAATTGCACAAATTATAAAACATGACAGAAACATCACATAAACATCACATAGATATCCAAAATAACACAAACATGATTCAAATTCACACACGCATTCATACAAACTCAAAATGACACAAACATAGTTCGAATTCACACACGCTACACCCGAACACATCCTACACCTCCCGAGAGCCCGAGGTACCCATTTCTGACGGCGTGAGAATAGGTGACGACCGCGTGGGGCAGTCGAACCACACATGGAATCCGGCGAGGCACGGGACGGTGTGGTCAGAGGCGACGAACTCGGCGAGGCACCACCAGTGTCATGCTCCACGAGCGCGCGCGTTGAAATCGGTGAGGCGGAAGCACGACCAAAGGGTACGCCGACGGCTTGTTGGGCGTCTGCCCTAGCTCGTGCTTTGGCCGTCGGCGTACAGTGCAGCCGTCGGCGTAGTGTGGATTTCCCGTAGTGGTATGGGTAGTGACGTAGGGTACGGGTAGGATGACAATTTTACCCATGGGTACGGGTACCGTACCCGTATGGATAGGGTATGGCATAATTGTATATCCATGCGTGGTACCCATACTCTATCCATTAATTTACGGGTAGAGCACAGATATAATCTCGTATCCGTGGGTCCATAACCTGCCCGTTTATATACCTTACACGCGGAGGTTTAACATTCATTCTCGTAAGCTTGTTAACTTAGTTTAAAGTTGTCATTAATTATCAATTTGGGTTGACATAATTGTTATGTACTCAAATATAGTATGTTACTAAGTTGAGATAAATATTTTTATTTTACCAATATGTTATCGATGAATGTAAAATTATGTATAACATGTGTACTATTTGATCTACCCGTTGGAAACCCATCGGGTATGGGTAACCGTCGAGTATGAGTACGGGGAAAGTTTCATACCCGCGTGTAGAGTATTTTACCCATTAACTATACGGGTATGGGTATGGGTATGGTATTGTTCTACTTGCGCCATAGTCTACCTATTGCCATCCTTACCATCAACCGTTGGGGAAGAAGAAGGCGGTAGAGAGTGGCCTCCATAGATGCTTGAGAAGGATCTCTTGGTGATGGAGGATTATGTGGCTAGCAAAACTATTGACGAATATGCGTTTAACACAATTCCAATTTGGATACGTATATACAAGCTGCCATTACATTGGGGTCGGTGAGCGGAGATACAGAACAGATTGGTAATCAAATTTGGTGAGTTTTTGGACCTGAAAAATGGACTGGCTGTGGGGAAGTATCTCTTGGTGATGGAGGACCAGCACTACTGATGATCCAGGGGTGGAGCTAGAAAAAAATAACCCTGATATGCACAACTTTAGCCTGTACATAAAAGATTTTTGCATGTAAAAGGTACTAGCTAGCAAAAAAGGACGATATTGTTAAAATAGAAATTTGACTCAAAACTACAAAAATAAAAAATAATAAACTACAAAATAAATATATTTGAGTGATGCTTGACTTGGATTGAAGCCGCATGACAGTGAGGTGGATTATAATAATCCTGTATTTCCAAACAGATTTTGACTATTTAGTGTTCAAGTAACATTTTTGTTCCTTTTCTAGCTATTTTGCCTATAATAATCCTATATGATCGTAGAACAATTGTTCTACGGTAATTTTCATTAATATTAATATAAATACAACACAGAAACCTAAAAAATTACCCAACATCAGTTCTTTCTAATATGGAAGGAAATTTAAACTGAATCAAGAGGAAGAGCTGAATCAATCCAGCCCTTTAGACGATCTGCATTGATTAAATTGGGAAGTGAATTGCGGTGGACAATTTGATTTCCTTTGAGGAAACACCCATTGGTCATAGATTTTGGAGACCAACACACAATGATTGATACAGAACTACCAGCACAAATTTTCCTTTTTTTGAGAACCTGATAAATCGATTTTCTTTTTAAGAACCTACTTTGGTGGATTAAATAAACAGAACATTGGATGTTTTAGCCACCTCATGGGCCATACATACAAGCCCATGTTCAAGGCAAGCCTGTCCTATGGAGTTCTGGGAGTTGGATGACCTCGGGTTTGTTGGTGATGCTTTCACATGGAGAAATCATAGTCATTCAACGGAAAAGTATGTAAAAGAGAGGTTGGATAGGGCGGTGGCTTCTACAAGTCGGTGTATGCGCTTCCCGTCTTACAAGGTGGTAAATGGCGATCCACACCTGCCTGCCTAGCTACCGTGACTCTCTCCGTTTTAATTTACTTTATGTTCTGCGTTTAGTAAAAGTCAAACTTTATCAAGCTTGACCCAAAATGGTGAAAAAAATATCGACTTTCCTTTTGTAAAATCTCAGCTCGAAACACATGGTATTTTGACCTACATAAAAAAGGAAAAAAAAATGATTTTTTTAGGGTTCAAACTTTTGCATGGTCCACTACTTAAAATCTTCTCTTTTTTCATTTTTACAGAGTCTTAAAAAAATTCTAGTTTCGCCGCCTCCTCCATGATACTCACGGTTAGAGCATCTCTAGCAGACGCCGGAAACGGAGCGCGCGCGCCATATAACAGAATTTCCCGCGCGCGGGGCCATTTCGCGCGCTCCAGCAGATGCGGGAAAAAAGCGCGCGCTGGCCAACGCGCACGTTTCGCGTTAAATACCCCGCCCCGCGCCAGCGCGCTCACTCCACGCGTCTCCAACCGCTTTTCCCCTCCCCTCCCACCGCTCTGAATCCCGCCGCCGCTCGCGCCACCGCTCGCAATCCGCCGTCGCCACCATGCCTCCGCGCCGCACGAGCCAGTCCGGGTACCGCGGCGTCCGCCCGCGCGCCAACGGGACGTTCTACGCGGAGATCTGGTCCGGCGATAGCCGCGTCCCGCTCGGGACGTACGCGACCGCGGCGTGGAGGCTCAACCGCTCGCGCCGGAGCATGAACTTCAGGACTGCCGCAACAAGCAGGAGGCAGCGAACAGGGCGCCGCCGCCGCGCCTCGTCACCGCCGACGACCGCCGCGAACACCTGATTGCGTGGATCACACGTTCGTTGTGAGACCCCAAGAGGAAGGTATGAAGCAGTGTAGCAGCAGTTTCCCTCAGTATGAAACCAAGGTTTAATCGAACCAGTAGGAGCAAGAAATCACTTCTGAAGTTTGTCAGTGGCGCGCTGACGTGGAACCTGCACACAACACAATCAAACTATTTTGCCCCAACGAAACAGTGAGGTTGTCAATCTCACCGGCTTGCTGAAAACAAAGGATTAAACGTATGGTGTGGAAAACAGTAGTAAATTGCAGAGAATGAAAAGGAACAATGTTTGCAGTTGGTTGTATTATCAGTATAAAAGAATGGACCGGGTCCACAGTTCACTAGTGGTGTCTCTCCATAAAAGATAACTAACATGCTGGGTGAACAAATTACAGCTGGGCAATTGACAAAATATTGAGCGCATGACAATGCATATATATGACATGATGATTACTATGATATTCATGTGGGCATTACGACAAAATACATAGACCGTTATCCAACAGCGTCTATGACTAATAATCCACCGCTAGGTTGTCATCCGAGTTCCCCGTTGGTATTAAGTTGCAAGCAACGGATAATTGCATTAATTAATGTGCGTAATGTAAACAAATGCATCAGACCTAACGGCGCACCCTTAAGCTAAGCATCGGTTGTTTTATCCCTAGTGGCAACAGCACAAACACAATCTTAGAAGTTATTGTCACTCTCCCAGATTACCGGAGGCATGAACCCACTATCTAGCATAAATACTCACTCTTGGAGTTACAGCATCTACTTGGCCAAAGCATCTATTAGTAACAGAAAGCATGCAAGATCATAAATAACATATAAGATAGATTGATAATCAACTTGACATAGTATTCAATATTCATCGGATCCCAGCAAACACAACATGTAGCATTACAATAAGATGATCTTGATCATGATAGGAGCTCACAAGATATAAACATGATAGCATAAAGTGGGGAGACAACCATCTAGCTACTGCCATGGACCCGTAGTCCAAGGATGAACTACTCACGCATCACTCCGGAGGCAGGCATGGTGATGTAGAGCCCTCCGGTGATGATTCCCCTCTCCGGCAGGGTGTCGGGAAGAGATTCTGAATCCTCCCGAGCTAGGGTTGACAGCGGCGGCGCGTCTGGAACTTTTCGTGGATAATGACTCGGCTATTTAGGGTTTTCGCGTCGGGAGGAATAAATAGGCGAAAGGGCGGCGACTGCAGAGCCATGTGGGACCCACACCACCCCACGACGTGGCAGGGGGGCCCGCGTGGCCCCATGGTGTGGCTGCCACGTGGCTCCCCTCCGTCTCTCCTTTGGACTCCGTGTTCGTGTTGGAAAAATAGGAGGTTCTATCCAAGTTTCGTCCAATTCCGAGAATATTTCCAGACTAACTTTTCTGGAATACAAAAATAGCAGAAAACAGGAACTGGCACTGTGGCATCTTGTTAATAGGTTAGTCCCAGAAAATGCATAAAAATGCTATGAAGTGTATATAAAACATGTAACAATTGGTATAATATCAACATGGAACATCAGAAATATAGATACGTTTGAGACGTATCAAGCATCCTCAAGTTAGTTTTACTCGTCCTCGAGTAGGTAAAACGATAAAAAAAATCTGAGGTGACATGCTACAGTCATAATCTTGATCAAATAGTATTGTAAGGCACATGTTATGAATGAAGTGATCTAGGTCAATGGTCTATAGTTTGCTAGCAAGTAGATAATGAACAAACAATGGAATCATATAAGCAATAACTTTTCATGAATAGTACTTTCGAGACAAGCATCAAAGAGTTTTGCATAAGAGTTAACTCATAAAGCAATAGATTCTAAGTAAAAGGTATTTGATTGCGTGGATCACACGTTCGCTGGGAGACCCAAGAGGAAGGTATGAAGCAGTGTAGCAGCAGTTTCCCTCAGTATGAAACCAAGGTTTAATCGAACCAGTAGGAGCAAGAAATCACTTCGAAGGTTGTCAGTGGCGCGCTGACGTGGAACCTGCACACAACACAATCAAACTACTTTGCCCCAACGAAACAGTGAGGTTGTCAATCTCACCGGCTTGCTGAAAACAAAGGATTAAACGTATGGTGTGGAAAACAGTAGTAAATTGCAGAGAATGAAAAGGAACAATGTTTGCAGTTGGTTGTATTATCAGTGTAAAAGAATGGACCGGGGTCCACAGTTCACTAGTGGTGTCTCTCCATAAAAGATAACTAACATGCTGGGTGAACAAATTACAGCTGGGCAATTGACAAAATATTGAGCGCATGACAATGCATATATATGACATGATGATTACTATGATATTCATGTGGGCATTACGACAAAATACATAGACCGTTATCCAACAGCGTCTATGACTAATAATCCACCGCCAGGTTGTCATACCGAGTTCCCCGTTGGTATTAAGTTGCAAGCAACGGATAATTGCATTAAGTAATGTGCGTAATGTAAACAAATGCATTAGACCTAACGGCGTACCCTTAAGCTAAGCATCGGTTATTTTATCCCTAGTGGCAACAGCACATCCACAATCTTAGAAGTTATTGTCACTCTCCCAGATTACCGGAGGCATGAACCCACTATCTAGCATAAATACTCACTCTTGGAGTTACAAGCATCTACTTGGCCAAAGCATCTACTAGTAACGGAAAGCATGCAAGATCATAAATAACATATAAGATAGATTGATAATCAACTTGACATAGTATTCAATATTCATCGGATCCCAGCAAACACAACATGTAGCATTACAATAAGATGATCTTGATCATGATAGGCAGCTCACAAGATCTAAACATGATAGCATAAAGTGGAGAGACAACCATCTAGCTACTGCCATGGACCCGTAGTCCAAGGATGAACTACTCACGCATCACTCCGGAGGCAGGCATGGTGATGTAGAGCCCTCCGGTGATGATTCCCCTCTCCGGCAGGGTGCCGGGAAGAGCTTCTGAACCCTCCCGAGCTAGGGTTGACGGCGGCGGCGTCTCTGGAACTTTTCGTGGATAATGGCTCGGGTATTTAGGGTTTTCGCGTCGGGAGAATAAATAGGCGAAAGGGCGGCGGCTGCGGAGCCACGAGGGCCCCACACCACCCCACGGCGCGGCAGGGGGGCCCGCGCGGCCCCATGGTGTGGGTGCCACGTGGCCCTCCTCCGTCTCTCCTCTGGACTCCGTCTTCGTGTTGGAAAAATAGGAGGTTCTGTCCAAGTTTCGTCCAATTCCGAGAATATTTCCAGACTAGCTTTTCTGGAATACAAAAACAGCAGAAAACAGGAACTGGCACTGTGGCATCTTGTTAATAGGTTAGTCCCAGAAAATGCATAAAAATGCTATGAAGTGTATATAAAACATGTAACAATTGGTATAATATCAACATGGAACATCAGAAATTATAGATACGTTTGAGACGTATCAAGCATCCCCAAGCTTAGTTCTACTCGTCCTCGAGTAGGTAAAACGATAAAAACAAAATAATTTCTGAGGTGACATGCTACAATCATAATCTTGATCAAATAATATTGTAAAGCACATGTTATGAATGAAGTGATCCAGGTCAATGGTCTATAGTTTGCTAGCAAGTAGATAATGAGCAAACAACTGAATCATATAAGCAAAAACTTTTCATGAATAGTACTTTCGAGACAAGCATCAAAGAGTTTTGCATAAGAGTTAACTCATAAAGCAATAGATTCTAAGTAAAAGGTATTTAACCAACACAAAGGAAGATTTAAGTTTCAGCAATTGCTTTCAACTTTCAACATATATATCTCATGGATATTTGTCAACACAAAGCATATAATAAGTGCAATATACAGCATATAAAAATTGTTGCACCAAAGTTGACACTAGTGTTTGCTTCTAAGATAGAAAGAAGTAGGAAAACTGACTCAACATAAAAGTAAAAGAAAGGCCCTTCGCAGAGGGAAGCAGGGATTAAATCATGTGCTAGAGCTTTTTAAGTTTTTGAAATCATATAGAGAGTAAAAATAAGTTTTGAGAGGTGTTTGTTAATTGTCAACGAATCAGAAAATGGAAAGTACAATATGACCCCTGCCAACCAGACTTTTAAGAGCGGCTCCCATGAAGGACGTTATTTCTACCAGCAAGGCAGATCATCCCTCTTTCTCTTTTGTTTACACATGCAGATATTTCACTGTTTGTCATTGCTTGACTGATAAATCAGGGCAAAAATGTGAAGAGAATTAAGCGGTTAAAGTTGTAATTAATTGGGACTGGGCACCCCATTTGCCAGCTCTTTTTGCAAAATTAATGGATAAGCGGATGTATATGCCGCTAGTCCGGTGGTAAAGTCTGTTTGACAGTTGACATAAAGACATCCACCCCGTCCTCATGAGCTTGGTAAACATTGACACAAAATAGGAGTAATAAAGTTTGAATAGTTTAAAGGTAGCACATGAAAAATTTACTTGGAATGGCAAGGAAATACCACATATAGGTAGTTATGGTGGACACAGATGGCATGGATTTTGGCTCAAGGTTTTGGATGCACGAGAAGCATTCCCTCTCAGTACAGAGTTTAGGCTAGCAAGGTTATTTGAAGCAAACACAGGATATCAACCGACACAGCAAGACTTATATGAAAACATATTGCAAGCATTATAAGACTCTACACTGTCTTCCTTGTTAACCAAACCCTTTTACTAGAAAATATCTAGACCTTAGAGATACCAATCATGCAAACCAAATTTCAACGAGCTTTACGGTAGTTCTTCATTAATAGGTTTTAACTACATGATACAAAAGCTTAAACATGAACTACTTGATAACTCAAAACAATTGACAAGTATCAAATTATCCAATACATGATCTACAAGAATATGTAAGCTTTTTCCATTATACCATCTACCACATGCAACATTTTCTGTTCCAACCAAACACCAATCAATTTATTTCAACATAAACTCTCCAAACAATTATAAGTGAAGCAAGAGAGTACTTTCTTTAAAAGAACTAACAGCTCTGAATAAGAGATGCATGCAAAACAGGAGCTAAAAGCATAGCAATAGCTAGATAAGAATACTCAACAAGTATAAGTGAAGAATAGGAGTATTCATATGAAAAAGCGGAGCGTGTCTCTCTCCCAATCAAGAATGCTGGGGTCCAATCAAGTTGACCATAAGAAAAATAAAATACTGAAAATAAAAGCACACAGACGCTCCAAGTAAAGCACATATGATGTGAAAGAATTAAAATATAGTTTCACTAGAGATGACCTGATAAGTTGCTGATGAAGAAGGGGATGCCTTGGGCATCCCCAAGCTTAGACGCTTGAGTCTTCTTGAAATATGCTGGGGTGATCCATGGGAGCATCCCCAAGCTTAAGCTCTTCACTCTTCTTGATCACATTATATCATCCTTCTCTCTTGACCCTTGAAAACTTCCGCCACACCAAACTCAAAGTAATTCTCATTAGAGGGTTAGTGCACAATCAAAAACTCACATGTTCTATAAGGACACAAACATGACCGTTACTTTTAACATTAGCTACTGCCACTGATGTTATGTGAAGCTCTTCACCCTAAAAAAGAATTCCACTCAACACTAGTAAAAGAGAGAATGCGAAAAATAAAAGACAGAATCTGTCTAAACAGAACAGTCCGCAAAGACGAATTTTTTCGAGGCACTTACGTTGCTCAGATCGAAAAACTTTAAACTAACGAAAGATGCGTACATATCTGAGGATCACGCACAAAAATTTGCAGATTTAAATAATTTTTCTGTGATTTTACAGAATTAAAACGGTGAACAGCAGAAATCTGTTCCTGCGCAGAAATCCAAATCTAGCATCATCTTCCTATTAGAGGCAATACTTGGCACAACAATGCGATAAAATAAAGATACAAAGGAATTGTTACAGAAGTAAACAACTCCTTGACTCAAAAAGAAAAGAAAAATTGCAGAAATAAAATAATGGGTTGTCTCCCATAAGCGCTTTTCTTTAACGCCTTTCAGCTAGGCGCAGAAAGTAAGAATCAAGTGTTTCCAAGTGATGAAGCATCAACATCATCAAAAGCTTCATTAAAGACACAGCTTGTATTTATAAGTTTAGGGAATTCTTGAGAAGAAAATTTAAACAAACCATTGCAAGATTCATTAACTAATCCATGAAATTCTTTCTCAGTTTCAAACAAATAACAAATGTTGGTTTCGGTTTAGCCACTTTGGCACATATATGAATTTCTTCCTCTTGTCTAATAGATGCTCTTGCTTTTTAGTTTTAAGTGAGGAAAAGTAGAACTCAAACTATCAATAACCTCCTCTATTTCTCCAATTCTAGAATTTTGATTATCATGGATAGCACTAGTTTCTAAAACAGTAACCCTTATGTTAATTTTCCCAAAGATTCACCAAGTTTACTAGTACTATCATGGAGCTTTTCTATCTCATTGATCTTATCTATACTTGGAAGGCTTTTCTCTATAGATTCTAGTTTTTTCATGACATGGTCAAGAGAAATTTCAATTTTAAATTCATTAACACGTGGTGTCCCAACTAGACTTTCAATGATGTAACTAGCTTCTAAAGCAGGGGTACCTAGGAAGTTTCCTCCTGTGAAAGTGTCCAAAACATACTATACCAATTGGTGATGCCAACATAAAAATTCCTAAGAAGGATCATGGTAGAATATTTTTTAGCACATCTACGGTGAGCATCACTGATCACATACCAAACATCTTTTAAACTTTCTCCACCTTGTTGCTTAAAGGACCGAACTTCAATTTCAGGGGTACTCATTTTAGCAAAATTAAAACAAAACAGAAAGATAACAATTTGAAAATAAAAGTAACTAATTTTTTTTGTCTTTTTGATAAATAAATCAAACAAGATTAAATAAAAATAAACTAAGCAAGACAATAACAAAGTAAAGAGATTGAAAGCGTGAAACTCCCCTTGCAGAAATCCTCTTGCTCCCCGGCAACGGCGCCAGAAAATATGCTTGATTGCGTCGATCACACGTTCGTTGGGAGACCCCAAGAGGAAGGTATGAAGCAGTGTAGCAGCAGTTTCCCTCAGTATGAAACCAAGGTTTAATCGAACCAGTAGGAGCAAGAAATCACTTCTGAACGTTGTCAGTGGCGCGCTGACGTGGAACCTGCACACAACACAATCAAACTACTTTGCCCCAACGAAACAGTGAGGTTGTCAATCTCACCGGCTTGCTTAAAACAAAGGATGAAACGTATGGTGTGGAAAACAGTAGTAAATTGCAGAGAATGAAACGGAACAATGTTTGCAGTTGGTTGTATTATCAGTATAAAAGAATGGACCGGGGTCCACAGTTCACTAGTGGTGTCTCTCCATAAAAGATAACTAACATGCTGGGTAACAAATTACAGCTGGACAATTAAAAAATATTGAGCGCATGACAATGCATATATATGACATGATGATTACTATGATATTCATGTGGCCATTACGACAAAATACATAGACCGTTATCCAACAACGTCTATGACTAATAATCCACCGCCAGGTTGTCATCCGAGTTCCCCGTTGGTATTAAGTTGCAAGCAACGGATAATTGTATTAAGTAATGTGTGTAATGTAAACAAATGTATTAGACCTAACGGCGCACCCTTAAGCTAAGCATCGGTTATTTTATCCCTAGTGGCAACAGCACATCCACAATCTTAGAAGTTATTGTCACTCTCTCAGCTTACCGGAGGCATGAACTCACTATCTAGCATAAATACTCACTCTTGGAGTTACAAGCATCTATTTGGCCAAAGCATCTACTAGTAACGGAAAGCATGCAAGATCATAAATAACATATAAGATAGATTGATAATCAGCTTGACATAGTATTCAATATTCATCGGATCCCTGCAAACACAACATGTAGCATTACAATAAGATGATCTGGATCATGATAGGCAGCTCACAAGATCTAAACATGATAGCATAAAGTGGGGAGACAACCATCTAGCTACTGCCATGGACCCGTAGTCCAAGGATGAACTACTCACGCATCACTCTGGAGGCAGGCATGGTGATGTAGAGCCCTCCGGTGATGATTCCCTATCCGGCAGGGTGCCGGGAAGAGATTCTGAACCCTCCTGAGCTAGGGTTGACGGCGGCGGTGTTTCTGGAATTTTTCGTGGATAATGTCTCGGGTATTTAGGGTTTTGCGTCGGGAGGAATAAATAGGCGAAAGGGCGGCGGCTGCAGAGCCACATGGGCCCCACACCACCCCACGGCGCGGCAGGGGGGCCACGCGGCCCCATGGTGTGGCTGCCATGTGGCTCCCTTCCGTCTCTCCTTTGGACTCTGTGTTCGTGTTGGAAAAATAGGAGGTTCTGTCCAAATTTCGTCCAATTCCGAGAATATTTCCAGACTAGCTTTTCTGGAATACAAAAACAACAGAAAACAGGAACTGACACTGTGGCATCTTGTTAATAGGTTAGTCCAGAAAATGCATAAAAATGCTATGAAGTGTATATAAAACATGTAACAATTGGTATAATATCAATATGGAACATCAGAAATTATAGATACGTTTGAGACATATCAACACCGCCTCCGCGCGACGCTCCGCCTAGTCGAGGACCGGGACCAGCGCGCCGTCGATGACTGGTACCGGAACCACCCGCGCGAGGCGAGAGAGGAGATGGAGTTCTGGAACACGCAGGCGGCCGAGCGGGCCGAACGGCGGGCCGAGCGCCGTCAGGATCAAGAGGCGCGGCGGGCCGAGCGCCGTCAGGACCGAGAGGCGCGGCGGGTAGCGAAGGCGCATGCGGAGGCGGAACTGTTGGCAGGCCAAGCCAACTGGCCCGAAGACGACGAGAGGTGGAACGCGCTGCAGGATGACATCTCGGACGACACCAACTCCGAGGACGACATCTTCTCCGACGACGACGAGTTCTAAATCGCGCCGGCGCAGTTCGTAGTTCTTCTAGTTAAGTTTAGTTCTAGTTAGTTCATAGTTCTAAGTTTGTGTTCGTGTGTTCGTGTAGTCGACTCGACTTCAATATATTGTTATTTTCAGTATATTTATTTTGTATTTTTTATCATGTTCTGGCGCAAATATGTTGTTTGTGCTGGGTGCGCGCGCTGAAATTTTAGCGCCACTGCTGGAGAAAAAACTTTGCCCCCGCGCCACGCTAAATATAGCACGGATGCTAAACCAAAACAGGCGCGGCGTGCGCAAAAACACAATTTGGCGCTGCAAATTTTTTTAGCGCGCCGGCTTGTTGCGTGTCTGTTGGAGATGCTCTTACTCACTATGCCAGGGAGAGATGACCAACAGCTCCCGAGCTCACGGAGGTCACTATTTCTGAAAATTTTAAAATCATATTTTGAAGTTTTAGAAAAATCTAGAAAAAATCATAAGTTTAAATAATGTTATATTCTACCAACGTCTAAAATATCAACTAGAATCGTTTTGTGCTGTGCAAAAAAGACAAATTCTGAAATTGTAAATAGTGACCAAAATTGAGAGTGATATTTTGTAGCCCGGACTACCTGTAACTAGTGGCGAAAAATTGTGAAACTTGAAAATATGATTGATTTTCGAAATTAAAAAAAAATAAAGGACTTCATGGAGTTTGGCCTTCATTTGCACTTTCAGAAAATAGCTTGATGACTGCAAGTGCACACGTTGATGTAGCTAGTTTCGAAGTAAGAATTTGTCGAATCACATGGAGCTGAAGGAAAATGGTCCATGGTTTGTCCTTTGGTTATCCAAAGATTGTACCTGCAAGTTAGTCTGATCCAAAGAAAGAAAGTGTGTGGAAAACAATGTTGTTGTTGTTGTTCTCATGAGTGGAGATAGTTTATACCGTTTAATATCACATTGTTCACGTAGGGGCGGAGTCCCTTATAAATACATTCCCTGAGTAAATCACACATACACGCCCGTAGAACCACTGCTAGCCGGTAAGAAACCCGAGTTACACGGACTGGTAAGAAACCCGAGTTACACGGACTGAGCCTCTAGCAATTAAGGGTGTACCCCATGGATGTGAGAGAGGTTATGTGGATCTCCGTTATTCCCATGCCAAACCAAGAACAGAAGGTAACCCCGTTGTAGGAAGAATGTCAACTCTTCCTCCTTTTTTGTGTAGGGCACAGTGGACTTTCCATCCTTGTCTTCACATGAACAACCTACTGCTGACTCAAAGGCAAATAAGGTGCAGTCGACGTTTGCACTGTATACATAAGTAGACGGTTTCTATATGGCAATTAGTATTAAACCGTATAACTTCCATCTCATAAAATAATTATACTGGGATTTTCCCATCTTCCCAAAAACAAATGAAACTACTCACGCATGATGGCACATGATCGCAATAATGGTATGAAGGTACGATGAACAATGGTATGAAAACAAGTGCAAATCCACAACTATAAGTCTAGGAATTACAACAAGATGGATGGGGATTCGTTGGTGAAGATGAAGGAGATGGTGATTGGTGATGGTGGAGATCGATGCCTTGGCCCCTTCTGGATCGTAGCGGTGAAGATGGTGGCAGCCTTCTCGGTTTCGCCCTCCGGATCCCTTCCACATGCTAGCCTTCTGGTCTGTTTTCGCAACGGTGGCTAATGTGTTCTTCTAATTGGAAATCCGAGGCCGACCTCCTGGCGATCGTACGGTCGGACAGTACCGTGACTCGTTATCTCCTCTATAAAGTTTGCTTCATTTTCTTCTCCTTCTTCTTTATTTCGAACGAGTTGATTTTCCACAAGGAAGGCTTTTAATGCTCCTAATCAGCATATTTCATTTCGTACTTGGTAAAAATACCATATGTGAAAACATTCTTCAAAATCTTGACTTCCTGTGAACGTAGACATAAAACTGCACACTAGCACGGTAAAATTCGGAAATCCCTATCTAAACGTTGTAACTAAGTGAAGAAAAACATTACATGAAATGGACACATCACCCTTCCTAGGCCATTGAACCCAACGGGGCGACCCATTTGGTCCGCCATACCATATTTGTTTTGTTCATTTTGGGCTTTTTTTTTGCCTCGGCCATTCCATTCCATCACATAAATTTAAACAATAATACAAATATTTTATTACAATCAAATAAAACAAATAGTTCCTTAGGTGAATCCACGAATAGTTTTACAAACCAAATAAATAATAAATTGCAGCAAATATCAGAGAAATATAACTACTGGTTCCCGTCGTGAATCTACATATGCTCCACCAAATCATTTTGGAGTTGAGCATGAGTCTCTTTTCCACACATATCATGATGGAAGTCGAGGAACTGTTGAAATGATGCCACTACAGGTTGGGGCTCAATCAACTCACCCTGAAACTGTCATGCTGCGTCATAGAGACTGTCATCGCGCTCATCCTCTACGATCATGTTGTGCATGATCACACAAGCAGTCATCACCTCTTACATGGTCTCCTTGCTCCATATTCTAGCAGGGTGCCAACAATAGCCCATCGTTATTGGAGCACACCGAAAGCACGCTCCATATTACATGGTAGAATATAACATTATTTAAACTTATGATTTTTCTAGATTTTTCTAAAACTTCAAAATATGATTTTCAATTTTTCAGAAATAGTGACCTCCGTGAGCTCGGGAGCTGTTGGTCATCTCTCCCTGGGATAGTGAGTAACTGTGAGTATCACTAAGGGCCTTGGCCGTCTCTCGTGCGAGTGCGACCCCGGGTCATGGAGGAGGCGGCGGCGGCGACGGCGCCTCCCGTAACCAAGATGGCACTGGATCTGCAGGAAGTTGATCTGATTAGCTCGCTCCCCGATGAGATCCTCGGCATCATCTCTCTCCGTCCCATCGACGACGTCGTGCGCACCACATCCCTCTCCCGCCGCTGGCGTCCCTGCTCGCCGGCTGCCCTGTCCTCGAGAGCTTGCTGCTGGACAGGTGCAATGGCTTCTGCTATCTTCTCATCAATTCAGCGACTCTTAGGAGAATCGGAATCTGTGACCGTCTCCATGACTATCATGAACTAGTCATAGAAAATGCCCCCAGACTAGAAAGATTGATCAGAACTGATCCTCATCCACAGTCAACCATCCGACTAATCAAGGCGCCGAAACATGAGATCTTGGGCTCCATGACAGATGACTTTACTAAACTCAAGCTTGAGTCTGCAATTTATGAGGTAGGTGTGACCATCTAACCCAAGATTCAGTATTACACACATCATATTAGTAGGGCTCTTTCTGATCCTGTGCTATGTTTATGCCTTTCCTGTTATCAGGGAATGGTTTCTGGTAACTTCAAAGCACTGATGTGCAGCGTCAAGGTTTTGCATCTCATGTCTAGTGGCCCTAATCTTGATGCAGTTATAGTCTTCCTCAAAAAAATTCCTTGCTTGGAGAAGCTCTACATCACGGTGACTCTCTCTTCGCTAGCTTTTACTGTTAAAAGTAGTTTCTGTCATTTCATATATGATCCAACGACTAAAACCCTTCTTTTACTTGTAAGGTGGAGGTCAGTTTTTCTATCGTGTAAGTGTTTTTATTTTGTTTCAGTCATGTCCAGAAAATGATATGGAGAATCTGCATCATCTTAAACCACAAACTATTGAATGCCTCGATCATCTCAGAGAAGTAGAGTTGAAGTTTTATGTCGACACCATATCGGATGTCAACTTTTCCAAGTTCTTTCTCCTGAATGGTAAAGTGCTCGAGTTAATGAGATTTGGTGTCAAGGACCAATATACTAAGGAATGGATAGCTGATCAACGCAGTCAGCTACATGTTGATAGTAGGCCTTCTCCAAATGCTTAAATTAAATTTAAAGCTGCCAATGATCTTGATAAATTTTGCTTGTGGCAACCTTGACCATATTTGTTCTTGACGGATCCCTCCAATAGATCTTGTGGTCATTGTGGACAAGGTTGACTAGATTGTTGTGCCCCTTCAGGTTTTGTGGCATGTCTTGTTATTGACATGTGGCATGTCTTTGGCATATTATCTGTGAATGACCGCAACCTAGTTGTCATATTTGATCCAGCAATTAATGCATGGCTTTAAAATCTTGATTTGTTTTGAGGATTTTTTTGATTCCTCCAAATAATTTAGCATTTTAACTTAGTTAAGCACAACTCTCTCGCATAGCCGTTTTTCTTGCGAGAAGCATAGCTTATGCTTTCAGTAAAAGGGTAAAGGAATAAAAGTTAACATAGTTTACCTAAAATGATGGGATGTTTGTTTTTAAATCCATACCGGGAGACTGTGGTAGTATCTTTTTTGTTGTATGGTTAGTTTTAGTTTTATTTAGTTTGTGCTAGATGATTTGCAGAGTAATGAGTTGGAATAGAAACATTCAATTGAACTTAATGGATCAAGCAGGTTTATTGCTGATGTTTTACTACTTTTTTTGCAGTTGTCTGAATCTGCTGCAAAGTGTGGTAGAACAAATTAAGGTTCTAGACTTGTGTATATCTTGAAAGTAAGAATTGATATACGTATTCGTTAGAAATAAGATGAGCTAGATAGTTGAACTCATGACATTGAGAAGATTCCTGTATCTTTTTAACGCAAATTCGTTGGCAACTCTAGTAGATATTTATACCGAGTTGTATAGCAGATGATGCTGGGCTAGCTGTTCTAGTTCACATTGCTACTGACATGCACACTTGGCATTATATTTGTACATTAGTTGGCACATACTTTTCTACAGTACTAGATTACATAATTCAAATTAAGAGACGTGAGAGAAGAAAATTTCCAGGAAAAAGCGGAAAGAAAAAGTGAGCCATTTCTTATGGTACATCCAGGCCAGGAACTTATTGTACGGTACATAAAAACGAAACACAATTTGGAAATGAAAAAGTATACGATGATACATCTAGGCATACGAGGTAGTACATAGTAGGTAGGAATTAAACATTACTTCTCCTAAACAAAATAATAAGCAAGTGGAACTGCATTGGCTTGTTTAGATATAATATGAAGCATATAACACTTGCAGGCACTGTCAGTTGAGATTTGAGTCAAGTCTGTCAAGTGCAATGGTAGCATCTCTATTCACAATGCAGCTGGTATGACCTCCATATTAGAACACCACATAGTGCAGCAGTAGCTAGGAATAGCCTTACCAAGGTCTGACTTGGTGTCGTCCAGTCACTGTATCATGTGTCTTTACAAATGCAGCCGAGCCTCTATGCGAAGCTGGGCAATTTCAGTACCAACACATCCTACTGAACCATACTATTTGCACCCTAGTGATTTGGGATATCAATCTACTGCTTGGGTGTTCTATATGCAATAGTTTGCACGCGATGCTCAAAAGAAAGGCCTCATGGGATGTATGTTTGCTGATTGACTTCATTCCCGATTACACCAGCTTACTTGTCTGAGAAGTATGCTTTGTTCATCTTTTGTGCTTTGAAGGAAGTATTTGGCACACATATCGTTGCATTTCTTCGTGTTGGATGTTCAGCTGACGAGAACTTGGGAAAAGTTGGAAAATGTGTATGTTCAGTGCTAGTTACGTCAAACACAGACACCAACGATAACAAGTCACCAGGTTTCTTGTAGATGAACAGCACAGTCCTGCTGGTTACCTAAAAAAGAGTTTCTTGTAGATGAAGTTTTGTGCCCCTTTGAATTACATGCTGTTGGCAGATGGAGTACTATGAAAGATGAACACAGGACATTTTACGGCATCTGATAGAGTTACTGTGAGACACGGCACAGGAAGTCCATGAGCCGAGGTTGGCTGAGTCTGGACAAATTCTGCAAGGGGCACAAACTGAAGATGTTCATACAGAGAGGTGCTGGGTCATGCGCTCCATTCGGATCAAGAGCACCAGAGCAATCCACGTAAAAACTCAACTGCAGAGTAGAAGAAACTCGGCCAAAACCTGTGATCTATGACTTGGTCTCTTCCATAGTACAATATATTTTGTAACTGTTGGGTGATCGTATTTTTTTAGAGAATGACTTAATTATTGTGAGGGAATCAAACCAATGAATCTCCTTTATATGTTGAATGAATTGATCCTGTCCGCGATGTGGGTGTATATTGAGTTGATATACTAGTTAACTCAATCAAAAATCCGATCTCATGGAGAGAGGCCAGTAATATATTTCAACACCCCTCCTTTCACATATAGACTATTTTAGTTCTAAACGTGGATTTGATGAATGCCACCACATCTTTTAGTGCTGCGTTGGTAGGGCCTTGAGCTTGAAACATTTTTTACTCTAATACAATATTCAATCGACGCGAGCCAACTCAAGCAAAAACGCGAATTGATGGAGAGACACGGGCATTATATTTCAAGTTTTCAGCAGTGTCATCCTTAGACTAGTCACAGTGGGAGTGCGTAGTAACATCAGTGATACGTAGGCAAAAAATCTGATGTGGCAGGCAATTAATAAGGAAAGAGATTGTTGTGGTAACATACTATGTTACCGTAACATCACACATTTTAAGACAAGATGAGTGTACATGTTACTAGTCTATATTAACACACACATGTTACTCCCACTATGGATATAGTAACTTAGATTAATAGCATATGCATACTCCCATTGTGAGCAGCCTTACTCTTCCTCTTGGCCGGTTGGTGCTCTTCTGACCCATGGATGTGAAGCCACATCTCGCGGCCTACGCCGTCCATAAATTTGAGCTCCATTCAATGGGAGGGACCACATCTCTGCTTCAACGTCACCATCTGCATCCTTTTCTGCAACGTGAAACCTATCTTCCGAATGAATACCGAGCATCACAATGTTGTACGTACATAAATAAAGTTTTTTCCACAAAAAATTGCATGTAAAAAAATTGCCCTGTGCAACTTCAAAAACTCAAAACCGAGGAGCTCAAATCTCATTAGAAATTACGGGTTTGCCAACACAAAGAGGTAAAATATACATGAGGATAAATTTCTTCCAATCATGCATACACATCGGTGATCGGTGGTGTATATTAGAAACCAAAGGGAAAAAATCACCTAGTGACATACGCAATCTTTCCATGGGTACACATATTTAACCTGCCCTCAGGGGCGTGGGCGTAAGGAAATACTAGAAGATACCCCGCGCGTTGCAGCGGAAATCACTTTAGAAGCTATATTGTGTAAATAAAAGGGTATAAAAGTTATGATATATTATGTTCTCCAAATGAAAATGCAAAAATCAATTGGTCATAGTCGATATACTAAATTTTATAGACATGAAATGTGTGTATTATAAATTATTGATGTGAACTATTAGATGGTTGGAGGAATGTATGATGTGTATCTTGCATGTGAATATTAATAATAAATATTAGTGGAGATGACATGGACAATTGATTGGCTAATAGCATGAATGATGTGGATAGCTTGCATGTTGAGATAGAAAAATAATTAATGCACTTAGTGGGGTTTTGCTTTATAAGAGGTATAGATAACATGCAGGACGAGTCACACCACCGGTGGTCCAACAGTCGCAGGTGCAGCTCGGCCACAATCGTGTAGTAGCCCCGAGCGGCGTCCTCCTCGTCCGTGCTGGCCACCACCGCGCCGGCGCCGGTGATCTGCCGCCCTTGCGCGTTCAAGGGTCGCATCGCTGTCTCCGAACGCTGCAGCTCGAAGGGAGGCAGACTGGCGTCCTCCCCCAGCTTCTGCCCCCCATGGACACTGACAGCGCGGACCTACCCATTTCCACCATAAATCGGACGGAACCCTTGCCCGGCCGGTAGATATTTTTCACACTAAGTCGGCTCCTTCTTCTAGCTCCGCCCCTGCTCTAGCTAGCTCCGGCGGCCCCGCCCCACCGATTCGGTCTCCCACCCATCCGTCGTCGTCTGCACTTGCTCGACCAGATTTGGGCCGTAGCATAGCTCCGTTGCGGCCGCATCTCGACGGATCTGGGCGCATTTTCGCCTACCATTTCTGCCGCCACCTCCGCCTCTCCCGCAGGAAGCCGTCGATCTTCCCCGGCTTCTCCGCCGAGACCATGGTTTCCTGGGACACGAACGAGGACTCGGCAGGCTCCTACCCTCTATACGAGGAGAGAACCTCATCCGATCTGGCATGTCCTAGATTTTGCCCACATTTTGAGTTTTCCCCAAAGTTGTGCATTGCGAGTGTAGGATTTGATGAGTTGTATTTTGTTGAAATGTAGGATTCACAAGCATGTAGTTGCAATATCCGTGGTGTGATGTCCGAGTTGAACGACTCCCTCCGAGGGAAGATGCTCATATTGGAGGATTTGAACTTCATAATTGAGGAAAGAAGAAGCTTGAAGAAAAATTGGAGGAGGTTCAACGTACAAACTGGAAGTTGGAGGAGAAATTGATGAAGGTTGAAGAAGAGAATAAGAAAATACAACAAGAGAAGATGAGCCTAGAAGAAGAGAAGATGAGAATGAAGTTGCAACTCGCCGACGTTGTCGATGATTACAAGTGCAAGACGGATGCAAGTCGGACAAAGATGAAGAAGATCAAAAAATGTGTCATCGAGAAGAAGATGCATCTTCATTATGCATTGGGAGCTATAGTTATTTTAGTTATAATTATAGTTGATATGTACGCTATTTCTTTGTGCACTAGATAGAGCTTGCATAATGCAAAAAGAAGCAAGTGCATGGGCTGCATGTATTTGAGGAGAGAATATGAGGAGTATGGTTGTAGAGCACCACATTTTGGGTTGTCCGGACACTGTTGACGTGTCTGCGGACAGTTTGAGGCTGAATTTGGGGGCTCCGGTTGGAGATGCTCTAACATTCTCGAATTAGATGTAAGACTGAACTTCTCACTTTCAGTAATGAAATTGGGGGCAGTGTGGCTCCTTTTGTCGGAAAAAAAAAACACATTCTCGGATGATTCTCACCTCTAGTAGAGGAGTCGGCAAATTTTCTGCGGTATGGCCGATGCAAGCAACCATGTACACGACGAAACCAAAGTTAAAACTTTCATTACTGGCAACGTAGTATGGCGTGAAGTTGGAAAAGTTTGAGGTGTGGCGGAGGCCAAACCTTGCTAGATTCCTGCCTCCACCACTACTCACTTCTAATTTGAGGCTAACCGTATTGTGCGGTCCATTATGTCAGAAATTGCAGGGCTATTGGAAGAAGGTTAGCAGACCGAGAGTATAACAGTTACTGTGCCTTCAAAAGAAGGTAATATAAATTTTCATTTTCACTGGAGAATCACGTGTAAGTTATGGAAGCTGATCGCTCATTATGTATGTACATATTACAAAATAAATTGTTTTGTTATTCCTATGACAGAGCTAGCTAGTCTGAAATTCGTTTCACATACTAATGGATGGAGGACTAAAATCATACTTTCGCTTGCTTGGTGACTAAAAGTAAATGCACCGTGGTCATATTTTGTGAAAAAAGGACAAAATCATCATTTAAGAAACTTCAATACAAAATTATCCTATTTTAGTAATTGTATATCTAATCTTTTCCATAGCACCTGCACGGGGGCACTATGCTTAACAATATAACGTTGAATGCTCTGCCCCCACTATAGCTGGTTCCGTTTCACAAAATAGCGCCCCCATGGGGGCTATGTTGTTGAGCATAGTGCCCTTGTCCACAGCCCTACGCTATGAGACTTAGAAAAAAATCGGACAATCTAGTGCTAGTCTAACACAGGTTGGGCGCGGCAGCGCACCCTACCTGCCAGGTCATAGCGCCCCTATGGTGTTGAACATAGAGCTCCCAATAAAGGCGCTATGAGACTAGCCATAGTGTGAGTAACATAGATAGTATCATGCATGTCACGTTGGTAAAAAGATGACGTGTCACTGCAGTTAATGAGGAGAGAGATGGTAGTACTATCATAAGTAGATACTGTAACATATCGGATTTCAAGACAAGATGAGTGTACAACCTAATAAATACACTAGTATATGATATCACAAATATGTTACTACCCACTATGGAACTAGTAATATAGACTAGTATGTATGATACTTCCCACTATGGCTAGTCTGATGAAACAAGTTAGATTTGAAATTATCTTTAAGATCGGGTAATTTTGGAGTCGGTTTTGTCCGTTTTCACCCATCTTTTATCTTTCTTTCTGTCACTTAAGCAACCTAAGTGTCCATCTTTTATCTTTCTTTATGTCACTTAAGCGACCTAGGGTTTAGGGTTTCATCACGCTACTTGTAGCTAGGTAGGCGGAAAAAAATCCTATACGACCCCGTGTGGAACGACCCAGTGCGTGGACCCAATCTGCCACCGTACACAATCCTAGCACGAATCTCAAAGTAGGGGTGGAAAGATTCGTGCTGGGCTTGTGTACGGTAACAGATTGGGTCCACGCACTGGGTCGTTTCACACGGGGTCGTATAGGATTTTTTTCCTAGGTAGGCTACAGTGAGGTGGATTAACTATTGGTGAGTCAGTTCAGTGTTGTACTACTAGCGTACGTAGAAGCGAAAGCCCTGCGCCTATAAATGATGGATGTTGGACACTTAGCTAAGCCCTCTGCCTCCATATCCCGGAAAGTAAATAACAATGTACGACAAGTGAAGGAATTACCGCAAGCGGACCCGGCCGTATAGCGTCTCCACGGAACCCTGGTGTTTACACGGAATGTGTATCCACAACCCAAAGAGCAGTGCGACATCTTCATGGTCCTGTGCGCCATGCATCTACAACCTCGTCGAGTACTTCATCCCGTTCACCGTCGTCTCGCTTCTCCTCTGGCTCCTCCTCCGCCCCTAACAGGTGCAGCTGCGCGTCGACACCGCCGCGCTCACCCGGTTCGACCTCACCACCGACGCCACATCCACGCTTCTCGACTACGACGTTGCCGTCGACCTCAGCTTTCACAACAGGCACATCCACTTCACTGTCCGCTACTTCGACCTTACGGCGGTGGCGTCCTACGGCGGGACACGGCTCGGCCCCAGCGCCGACGTGCTGGATCTTCGTCCAGCGCCCTAAGGCGACTAACGTCGTCCACACCGTCTTCCAGGGCAACGCCGCCGCCGCGCAGCTAGACCCCGCGGCAGCCGCGGTGTTGGCGAGGGCCAACGGCTCGTTCGACGTCCTCGTCACGGTTGCCTCCACAGTCATGTACAATGTCCCCATTCTGAGGTCAACTACTACTACCATAAGTGCTACATCCGTTTCCCGGCGTCTCACGGCGACATGTTGGGTCCGGGAACACTATGCAGTACCACCACCAGGTGATGCAATGTGAATTGCCAAGTTCACTGTGCGCTGCAACTTGAATCCGCCAGATGAGGTCCTCAATATTGACTCTCCTTTTTATTAGGCATTGTCCCCAGTCGTTCATGTTCAACCAATATCAATCATGGTAGTCAATTTGTTTATGTTCGAATCATTTCAAGTTTTATACAAATAAGCCAATGAGTTGAACCATACGAAATCGATCCACCCATAGAAGTTTTGAAATTAGCCCATCTCACCGGCGAAAAATGCATAGGAGAACCTGGAGACGCCCCTTCCCCATATCCCACCATCCCCTTCCTAACTAGTCAATGCTCCTGATTGCTCCGCCCACTGATACGTCTCAAACGTATCTATAATTTCTGATGTTCCATGTTGATATTATACCAATTGTTACATGTTTTATTTACACTTCATAGCATTTTTATGCATTTTCTGGGACTAACCTATTAACAAGATACCACAATGCTAGTTCATGTTTTCTGCTGTTTTTGTATTCCAGAAAAGCTAGTCTGGAAATATTTTCGGAATTGGACGAAACTTGGACAGAACCTCCTATTTTTCCAACACGTACATGGAATCCAAAGGAGAGACGGAGGGGAGCCACGAGGCAGCCACACCATGGGGCTGTTGGAAATATGTCCTAGAGGCAATCATATTGATGATGATATTTCCACATGTTTATGAATCTCTGACAAAAGAATAATTGTTATTCCGTCCCTTGAATAAACTATCATGATATTGGTTAATGAATACGTGATTCATTTGTGAAACCCATTATCTCTATGATGTTATTCTAAATAGGTTCCTGGTCAACAATCATATGAGGGAGGCATATGATTTAGTGACTAGCACATGTATTGATAGATGATCATGTTTCACGGATCATTGACATGGAGATGTCGATCAGTAATGTGGACTCATGCTACGAACATGGAGTTGGACTGACCCACCATGAGACACTGTGAGAATATCTATTCTTTCATGTCATCAGCTGATCTCATACAATGTGTATGCTGATTCCTTAGACCTGAGATCTTCGCGTGAGCTTGGGATGTGTAAGGGCTTTACTTTGGGGCTATCCAACGCTACACCGTGAAAGGGTAGCTATAAAGGTAGCTTCGGTTTTGTCACGAAACATGCTGCAAGTCATGGTTGATCAAGATGGGATTTGCCCTCCGTACAACGGAGAGATATATCTTGGCCACTCGAATGACCGGATCCAGAAAATGTATGGCCGTACTCTCGGTTAAGTGTTAACCGTGCTTCAGGGATTCCGTGTCATGGAAATCGAGGAAGATGATTAAGCTATTGCTAGGATGACAAGTTCTCACCTTGAGCTAAATCAATATCGTGAGGCAAAAGGAAGAAGTATATATTATTGTGGAAGGTTCGTCTGATATGATCTTTACGTGTATTTGGGAGTCGGCACGTCTTGCTAGAGGCCGCTACCGATTATTGGTCGAGTAGTGTACTCGCACCATGTCCATCTATACGTGAACCTATAGGGTCACACACTTAAGGGGTATGGAACAGAGACTGGATACGATCGATCTCTTATTGGGTTTATAGTGCTAATGGGCCTCTAATGTAGCAGCCCATTAGGAGGACTATATATAAGAGAGGAGTGGGCAGCACAAGGACACACGTGTGGAAACCTAGCCGCCACACTCTCTCCACCAGATCGCGCCATCGGTGCTAGCACCCCGACCGCGGTGTTCCATCTCTGTATGTGTGGATACCAATAGAGGCGTCACACTTGGGGCGCTTGGACGAATCGTTCATGGGATCCGCGAGGTGCTGTTCGTGGGATCGCAAGGAGGAGAAGTAGTACGACTACATGGCAGCGACGCGCGACATCGACAGTCTTCCGCTGCACTGCGCGTCGAGAGGTAATTCGTGCTCTGTGATCGATTACTTGCAGGGGTTCCTGGGTTGATCGTGGTAAAATTTTTGATTTGTGCTAGCGTAGCCTACCCGATTCCCTACAGGGGCCACGTGGGCCCCCCTGCCGTGCCGTGGGGTGGTGTGGGGCCCACGTGAGTCTCCAGCGGCCGCCCTTTCGCATATTTATTCCTCCCGACGCGAAAACCCTAAATACCCGAGCCATTATCCACGAAAAGTTCCAGAGACGCCGCCGCCGTCAACCCTAGCTCGGGAGGGTTCAGAAGCTCTTCCCGGCACTCTGCCGGAGAGGGGAATCATCATCGGAGGGCTCTACATCACCATGCCTGCCTCCGGAGCGATGAGTGAGTAGTTCATCCTTGGACTACGGGTCCATAGCAGTACCTAGATGGTTGTCTCTCCACTTTATGCTATCATGTTTAGATCTTGTGAGCTGCCTATCATGATCAAGATCATCTTATTGTAATGCTACATGTTGTGTTTGCTGGGATCCGATGAATATTGAATACTATGTCAAGTTGATTATCAATCTATCTTATATGTTATTTATGATCTTGCATGCTTTCCGTTACTAGTAGATGCTTTGGCCAAGTAGATGCTTGTAACTTCAAGAGTGAGTATTTAGGCTAGATAGTGGGTTCATGCCTCCGGTAATCTGGGAGAGTGACAATAACTTCTAAGATTGTGGATGTGCTGTTGCCGCTAGGGATAAAATAACCGATGCCTAGCTTAAGGGTGCGTGATGCATGTAAAATGCATACATGAACTTTACATTTTATTACATGTTATTCCATGTTATTTGCATCATATAAGGGTTATATTCATGATTTATATTAAGTTTTGGGGATAATTAACAACTCCCCCATTTTTCTGGAATTAACCCTGCGCTGTCAGAAAATCTCTTTTTCTATATTTTGATGTTTCAGGGACCCAAACGACGTCCAAATGACCTGAAACTTTACGGGGATCATTTTTTTTTGGAAGGAACGAAACGTAGGCGTAAAGGAATCGAAGAAACGGAGACCAGAAGGCCAAAAGGGGTGGGCCCACGTGGCCAGATTCCCTGACCGTGTGGGGTCCCCCATCCTAGCCCTCGGGCCTCCGCTGCCGTCGATCTTTCTTCCCGAAGCTTCGTCTTGACCTAAAAACGACTATATATAGACCCCCCCAGGGCTTTCGCGAAAGAGAGCGCCGCCGAAACACAGAAACCACGAAACAGAGATCTGGAGCTGAAGATTGGAGGAGGAAAACTCTGGCGGGGCGCTGCCGGTGTGGTCTCCTTCCCCTCCAACAACATCTCCACCGACACCATGATGAAGAGGGAGTAGTCCACCCCTGGACTATGGGTTTGTGGAAGTAACTTATGTATCTCTCCTCTCTATGAGCTTCACTAATCAGTACCATATGTGCTGCTGAACATGATTACAGTCATCTATGTAATTCCTTTGTGGTGGATCTTTATTATGAGTTAATACATGTTTGAGATTGCAATGGTTTTGTTTCAGTTATGAAAGTAGATGCATATTATGTACCTCGTTCTTATTTACTTGTCATGATCAAGCATGTTTATGAGAGCATGTGAGGGGGAACATGTGCATTAGTTGGACTAACGGGGGGTGGCTAGTGCAGTGAACGTGAGAGAAAGTTCTGCGATCCACTTGGGTTTTATACCTTACTTTGTTGCCTCACTAGGGAAAAACAAAAATACCATGCTACCGGAGAGTGGATGTGACCTTGGCCACTATCTCCATGACTAGATCTAGCATGTTCTTATTTTAACTTCATGTCATTGAACTTATTGCTATGCTCTGATTTTTCTTAATTACTAAGGTGTTATGATTTAGTTCGCATCTTGGTGGAGCATAAGAGAGAGAACAACTTATACTTGAGATCTCTATGTTAGGACGTGATGCCCATATTATTAATAACTTGTCAAACAATGTCTTGCCATCTTACATGTTAATTTTAGTGTTTCATTGTCTACCACGTTATCAAGAGAGAGTGCATTTGTGAAACCATGAACCCCGGTCCATTTTTAATCATAAGAAACATTTCCAACACTTTTATCATCACTTTTGTTTGCTGCCATTATTAAATCCGAAAATACAAAAACACTTTTACATCTTGCATTCATCATAAAAAACCCAAAAATATCATTTATCATTACTACCATCATCCTTGCATATTTATTTTACCATCATTGCATATTTACTACTGTTTGCATATTTATTTTATTATCATTCTCACACCTTGTGCTTGACAACCACTTGGTGAGGTTGAGGGCACAAAACAATTTATTTTGTTGCAGGTTCTCAGGAGAAGGATAAGAGATAACACCTGAAATACTGGTTCCCCGAGAGTTCGATATTAAACCCTCGAGTCACCCCTCGTGGGGAAAACTGTCTTCCACTACTACATACACTCTGCACTTGGAGTCTCAACCTAACCCATTTACTTTTCACGCAGGTACCACGCGAAGGGGCTAGCAACTGTTTTCTGGCGCCGTTGTGGGGTAACTACGTGAAGGGCCATCAGTGCGCCGTTAGGTCTAATGCATTTGTTTACATTACGCACATTACTTAATGCAATTATCCGTTGCTTGCAACTTAATATCAACGGGGAACTCGGATGACAACCTGGCGGTGGATTATTAGTCATAGACGCTGTTGGATAACGGTCTATGTATTTTATCGTAATGCCCACATGAATATCATAGTAATCATCATGTCATATATATGCATTGTCATGCGCTCAATATTTTGTCAATTGCCCAGCTGTAATTTGTTCACCCAGCATGTTAGTTATCTTTTATGGAGAGACACCACTAGTGAACTGTGGACCCGGTCCATTCTTTTACACTGATAATACAACCAACTGCAAACATTGTTCCTTTTCATTCTCTGCAATTTACTACTGTTTTCCACACCATACGTTTAATCCTTTGTTTTCAGCAAGCCGGTGAGATTGACAACCTCACTGTTTCGTTGGGGCAAAGTAGTTTGATTGTGTTGTGTGCAGATTCCACGTTAGTGATCGTAAACGGGCCACCAACAACCTTCAGAAGTGATTTCTTGCTCCTACTGGTTCGATTAAACCTTGGTTTCATACTGAGGGAAACTGCTGCTACACTGCTTCATACCTTCCTCTTGGGGTCTCCCAACGAACGTGTGATCCACGCAATCAAGCTCTTTTTCTGGCGCCGTTGCCGGGGAGCAAGAGGATTTCTGCAAGGGGAGTTTCACGCTTCCAATCTCTTTACTTTGTTATTGTCTTGCTTAGTTTATTTTTATTTGTCTTGTTTGCTTTATTTATCAAAAACACAAAAAAATAGTTACTTTTATTTTCAAGTTGTTATCTTTCTGTTTTGTTTTAATTTTGCTAAAATGAGTACCCCTGAGAACACTAAGTTGTGTGATTTCACTAGCACGAACAACAATGATTTCATTAGTACACCTATTGCTCCACCTGCTTCTAACGCAGAATTCTATGAAATTAAACCTGCACTTTTAAATCTTGTTATGAAAGAGCAATTCTCTGGTGTTAGTACTGATGATGCTGCTGCTCACCTTAATAATTTTGTTGAACTTTGTGAGATGCAAAAGTATAAGGATGTAGATGGTGATATTATTAAACTGAAACTTTTTCCTTTCTCTTTGAGAGGACGTGCTAAAGAATGGTTGCTATCTTTGACTAGAAATAGTATTGATTCATGGACTAAATGCAAAAATGCTTTCATAGGAAAATATTATCCTCCTGCTAAGATTATATCTTTGAGAAGTAGCATTATGAATTTCAAACAATTTGATAATGAGCATGTTGCTCAAGCTTGGGAGAGAATGAAATCATTGGTAAAGAATTGTCCCACCCATGGACTGACTGCTTGGATGATCATCCAAACCTTTTATGCAGGACTAAATTTTTCTTCAAGAAACCTATTGGATTCGGCCTCTGGAGGTACCTTTATGTCCATCACTTTGGGTGCTGCAACAAAGCTTCTTGATGATATGATGATAAATTATTCTGAATGGCACACCGAAAGAGCTCCACAAGGTAAGAAGGTAAATTCTGTTGAAGAAATCTCTTCCTTGAGTGATAAGATTGATACTATTATGTCTATGCTTACAAATGGAAAAATGCATGTTGATCCAAATAATGTTCCTTTAGCTTCTTTGGTTGCTCAAGAAGAGCATGTTGATGTGAACTTCATTAAAAATAATAACTTCAACAACAATGCTTATAGGAATAATTTTGGTAATAACAATTATAAGCCCTATCCTTTTAATAGTGGCAATGGTTATGTTAATTCTTATGGTAATTCCTACAACAATAATAAGAGTGTACCCTCTGATCTTGAAGTCATGCTTAAGGATTTTATTAGTACACAAACTGCTTTCAATAAATCTGTTGAGGAAAAGTTTGGGAAAATTGATGTTCTTGCCTCTAAAGTTGATAGTCTTGCTCTTGATGTTGATTTGTTAAAAATTAAAACTATGCCTCATGATGTTAAAGAGAGCAAAACTCTCAATGCTATACAAGTTAAAATTGATAATAATGTGAGGATGTTAGCTGATTTACATGCTAGGTGGGCAAGAGAGGATGAAATTGCTAAAAAGAATAGTATTGCTAGAGTTTATACTATTACTACTACTGAAAATGCTATAAACTCAAGTGTTAACAAACCTCCTACTATCAATGGTAAAGTAATTGGTGTTGGCAATGTCTCTACTTCTGTTGCAAAACGTTTAAAATTGCCTGAAAACACTGAAACTGTTCCTGATAAAAGTGCTGAAATTTTTCGAGATGTGGGAGACAATGGTCCCATTACTTTTGATAATAATGATTTTGATTTTGATGGTTGCAATATTTCTGAAGTAATTAAGTTCTTGCAAAAGCTAGCTAGAAGTCCTAATGCTAGTGCTATAAACATGGCTTTTACTAAACATATTACTAATGCTCTCATGCAAGTTAGGGAAGAGAAATTAAAACATGAAGCTTCTATCCCTAGGAAGTTAGAAGATGGTTGGGAGCCCATCATTAAAATGAAGGTGAATGATTTTGATTGCAATGCTTTATGTGATCTTGGTGCTAGTATTTCTGTTATGCCTAAGAAACTCTATGATATGCTTGATTTAGCACCTTTGGAACACTGTTATTTGGATGTTCACCTTGCTGATAATACTATAAAGAAACCTTTGGGGAGAGTTGATGATGTTTTTATAATGGTTAACAATAACCTTGTCCCCGTTGATTTTGTTGTTTTGGATATTGAATGCAATGCTTCTTGTCCTATTGTTTTGGGAAGACCTTTTCTTAGAACTGTTGGTGCTATTATTGATATGAGAGAGGGGAATATTAAATATCAATTCCCACTCAAGAAAGGTATGGAACACTTCCCTAGAAAGAAGATGAAGTTACCTTTTGATTCTATTGTTAGAGCAAATTATTCTGTTGATGCTTCATCACTTGGAAACACTTGATTCTTACTTTCTGCGCCTAGCTGAAAGGCGTTAAAGAAAAGCGCTTATGGGAGACAACCCATTATTTTATTTCTGCAATTTTTCTTTCTTTTTGAGTCAAGGAGTTGTTTACTTCTGTAACAATTCCTTTGTATCTTTATTTTATCGCATTGTTGTGCCAAGTATTGCCTCTAATAGGAAGATGATGCTAGATTTGGATTTCTGCGCAGGAACAGATTTCTGCTGTTCACCGTTTTATTCTGTAAAATCACAGAAAAATTATTTAAATCTGCAAATTTTTGTGCGTGATCCTCAGATATGTACGCATCTTTCGTTAGTTTAAAGTTTTTCGATCTGAGCAACGTAAGTGCCTCGAAAAAATTCGTCTTTACGGACTGTTCTGTTTAGACAGATTCTGTCTTTTATTTTTCGCATTCTCTCTTTTACTAGTGTTGAGTGGAATTCTTTTTTAGGGTGAAGAGCTTCACATAACATCAGTGGCAGTAGTTAATGTTAAAAGTAACGGTCATGTTTGTGTCCTTATAGAACATGTGAGTTTTTGATTGTGCACTAACCCTCTAATGAGAATTACTTGAGTTTGGTGTGGCGGAAGTTTTCAAGGGTCAAGAGAGAAGGATGATATAATGTGATCAAGAAGAGTGAAGAGCTTAAGCTTGGGGATGCTCCCATGGATCACCCCAGCATATTTCAAGAAGACTCAAGCGTCTAAGCTTGGGGATGCCCAAGGCATCCCCTTCTTCATCAGCAACTTATCAGGTCATCTCTAGTGAAACTATATTTTAATTCTTTCACATCATATGTGCTTTACTTGGAGCGTCTGTGTGCTTTTATTTTCAGTATTTTATTTTTCTTATGGTCAACTTGATTGGACCCAGCATTCTTGATTGGGAGAGAGACACGCTCCGCTTTTTCATATGAATACTCCTATTCTTCACTTATACTTGTTGAGTATTCTTATCTAGCTATTGCTATGCTTTTAGCTCCTGTTTTGCATGCATCTCTTATTCAGAGCTGTTAGTTCTTTTAAAGAAAGTACTCTCTTGCTTCACTTATAATTGTTTGGAGAGTTTATGTTGAAATAAATTGATTGGTGTTTGGTTGGAACAGAAAATGTTGCATGTGGTAGATGGTATAATGGAAAAAGCTTACATATTCTTGTAGATCACTGTATTGGATAATTTGATACTTGTCAATTGTTTTGAGTTATCAAGTAGTTCATGTTTAAGCTTTTGTATCATGTAGTTAAAACCTATTAATGAAGAACTACCGTAAAGCTCGTTGAAATTTGGTTTGCATGATTGGTATCTCTAAGGTCTAGATATTTTCTAGTAAAAGGGTTTGGTTAACAAGGAAGACAGTGTAGAGTCTTATAATGCTTGCAATATGTTTTCATATAAGTCTTGCTGTGTCGGTTGATATCCTGTGTTTGCTTCAAATAACCTTGCTAGCCTAAACTCTGTACTGAGAGGGAATGCTTCTCGTGCATCCAAAACCTTGAGCCAAAATCCATGCCATCTGTGTCCACCATAACTACCTATATGTGGTATTTCCTTGCCATTCCAAGTAAATTTTTCATGTGCTACCTTTAAACTATTCAAACTTTATTACTCCTATTTTGTGTCAATGTTTACCAAGCTCATGAGGACGGGGTGGATGTCTTTATGTCAACTGTCAAACAGACTTTACCACCGGACTAGCGGCATATACATCCGCTTATCCATTAATTTTGCAAAAAGAGCTGGCAAATGGGGTGCCCAGTCCCAATTAATTACAACTTTAACCGCTTAATTCTCTTCACATTTTTGCCCTGATTTATCAGTCAAGCAATGACAAACAGTGAAATATCTGCATGTGTAAACAAAAGAGAAAGAGGGATGATCTGCCTTGCTGGTAGAAATAACGTCCTTCATGGGAGCCGCTCTTAAAAGTCTGGTTGGCAGGGGTCATATTGTACTTTCCATTTTCTGATTCGTTGACAATTAACAAACACCTCTCAAAACTTATTTTTACTCTCTATATGATTTCAAAAACTTAAAAAGCTCTAGCACATGATTTAATCCCTGCTTCCCTCTGCGAAGGGCCTTTCTTTTACTTTTATGTTGAGTCAGTTTTCCTACTTCTTTCTATCTTAGAAGCAAACACTAGTGTCAACTTTGGTGCAACAATTTTTATATGCTTGTATATTGCACTTATTATATGCTTTGTGTTGACAAATATCCATGAGATATATATGTTGAAAGTTGAAAGCAATTGCTGAAGCTTAAATCTTCCTTTGTGTTGGTTAAATACCTTTTACTTAGAATCTATTGCTTTATGAGTTAACTCTTATGCAAAACTCTTTGATGCTTGTCTCGAAAGTACTATTCATGAAAAGTTTTTGCTTATATGATTCAGTTGTTTGCTCATTATCTACTTGCTAGCAAACTATAGACCATTGACCTGGATCACTTCATTCATAACATGTGCTTTACAATACTATTTGATCAAGATTATGATTGTAGCATGTCACCTCAGAAATTATTTTGTTTTTATCGTTTTACCTACTCGAGGACGAGTAGAACTAAGCTTGGGGATGCTTGATACGTCTCAAACGTATCTATAATTTCTGATGTTCCATGTTGATATTATACCAATTGTTACATGTTTTATATACACTTCATAGCATTTTTATGCATTTTCTGGGACTAACCTATTAACAAGATGCCACAGTGCCAGTTCCTGTTTTCTGCTGTTTTTGTATTCCAGAAAAGCTAGTCTGGAAATATTCTCGGAATTGGACGAAACTTGGACAGAACCTCCTATTTTTCCAACACGAACACGGAGTCCAAGGAGAGACGGAGGGGAGCCACGTGGCAGCCACACCATGGGGCCGCGGGCCCCCCTGCCGCGCCGTGGGGTGGTGTGGGGCCCACGTGGCTCGCAGCCGCCGCCCTTTCGCCTATTTATTCTCCCGACGCGAAAACCCTAAATACCCGAGCCATTATCCACGAAAAGTTCCAGAGACGCCGCCGCCGTCAACCCTAGCTCGGGAGGGTTCAGAAGCTCTTCCCGGCACCCTGCCGGAGAGGGGAATCATCACCGGAGGGCTCTACATCACCATGCCTGCCTCCGGAGTGATGCGTGAGTAGTTCATCCTTGGACTACGGGTCCATGGCAGTAGCTAGATGGTTGTCTCTCCACTTTATGCTATCATGTTTAGATCTTGTGAGCTGCCTATCATGATCAAGATCATCTTATTGTAATGCTACATGTTGTGTTTGCTGGGATCCGATGAATATTGAATACTATGTCAAGTTGATTATCAATCTATCTTATATGTTATTTATGATCTTGCATGCTTTCCGTTACTAGTAGATGCTTTGGCCAAGTAGATGCTTGTAACTCCAAGAGTGAGTATTTATGCTAGATAGTGGGTTCATGCCTCCGGTAATCTGGGAGAGTGACAATAACTTCTAAGATTGTGGATGTGCTGTTGCCACTAGGGATAAAATAACCGATGCTTAGCTTAAGGGTGCGCCGTTAGGTCTAATGCATTTGTTTACATTACGCACATTACTTAATGCAATTATCCGTTGCTTGCAACTTAATACCAACGGGGAACTCGGATGACAACCTGGCGGTGGATTATTAGTCATAGACGCTGTTGGATAACGGTCTATGTATTTTGTCGTAATGCCCACATGAATATCATAGTAATCATCATGTCATATATATGCATTGTCATGCGCTCAATATTTTGTCAATTGCCCAGCTGTAATTTGTTCACCCAGCATGTTAGTTATCTTTTATGGAGAGACACCACTAGTGAACTGTGGACCCCGGTCCATTCTTTTACACTGATAATACAACCAACTGCAAACATTGTTCCTTTTCATTCTCTGCAATTTACTACTGTTTTCCACACCATACGTTTAATCCTTTGTTTTCAGCAAGCCGGTGAGATTGACAACCTCACTGTTTCGTTGGGGCAAAGTAGTTTGATTGTGTTGTGTGCAGATTCCACGTTGGTGATCGTAAACGGCGCCACCAACAACCTTCAGAAGTGATTTCTTGCTCCTACTGGTCGATTAAATCTTGGTTTCATACTGAGGGAAACTGCTGCTACACTGCTTCATACCTTCCTCTTGGGGTCTCCCAACGAACGTGTGATCCACGCAATCACCCACCGTATGTCCATACTCTATATTATATTTTTTCCGTATTAGATCCATATTTCTATGGTATAAAAGTCTAGGTCCCACACAAGCCATTGAATGTCATTTAATGCCATTGACTTTAACCTGACGGAGATTAAATGCCATCCCTTATCCATCTAGGTTAATTAATTCACACTTAACGATTACAAAAACTAAACAAAATGTAACACTACAAATTTAGTTGGCTCTTTCATATTTTTAACTTGCCACCTATGGTTAATCTTTTGAATGAGTTTTTCACAATTGTCACGTAAACTAAACAAAATATAACACTACAGATTTAGTTGGCTCTTTTATAATTTTAACCTACCACATATGGTCAATCTTTTGAATGAATTTTTTTACACTCACGTAAACTCGACATCCAACAATACAATGTCGCGTAATTACAAATATGAAATTTGCTACCATATTACAGGATAAAAATCAAAAATATGTGTGGCTATTCAATTGGCTCGTTTATATTTTTCTCACTTGCACACATGTAAATCTTTCAAATGATTTTTTTACACCCAATTATTAATAATAAATATGATTATTTTTAACCATATCGCCAGATAAAAAATCAAAACATGATTTTTTCTACCATATCACAAGATATAAAATCAAAACTTGTGTGACTATATATTGCTGAAATATTGTTGAAATATTAACATCTAACATTTCCAGATAAATCCCTAAAGGCCCATGTTGTCACGCCTCGTCTCGTCACGACGCGCTCGCGCGCCGCAGGTTGTCGCGCGCTGCAAGTTGAAGGAGATGAACGGTCAACTGAAACGTCTGCCTTAATGAAAATGAATATGTACTGAAATGTTTGTCTTAAGTGTTCTTAATTACGGCAGTTTTCAGTATTCATTGCGAGCTGAAACGTCCGTCTTAAGTACTCTTAAGTACGGGAGTTTTCAGAATTCATTGCGCTTAATGGAGAATAAATTTGAGCTGAAACGTTTTGTCTTAAGTGCTATTAAGTACGGCGTTACCAGTCTCTTAATTCTCCTCTTAATTGTGTGCGTTTCCGTTGGCCTTCCGCCTGCGTGTGTGCCTATATAAGAGAGGTCGCTCCTCTCCAGTAGACACACCAGAAAGAAAGCATCTGCTTGCGTCGCCACCATAGTTCCACCTACTGTTGCTGTCATCGCTGATCCCATCCCATCCACCGCGTACACGGCTGACGGGAGAGCAGGCCTCCGAAACTCCGTCTCTCCAGATCCTGTACGGGAGAGGGGCGATTAGGTTTTTGGGGAGCGTCTCCTACGCGACTGCTCGTTCCGATTCGTCTGCTTCATCTGCATAACTACGTCCGCGTCATCTTCTTCATCACCATGGCCACCGACGCTGACAAGGAGAAGGCTGCTGCTGACAAGAGTATCGCCGACGAAGCCACCGCCTCCGCTGCTGCGGCCAACTGGCCTAATGGAGGGTACAATATGTTTATCGCTCTTCTGATTATTTTCATGTCTGTAGTACTAGGAATATGCGTAGATTTTTCTACTACCTGTCTAGTACGTAGTTTTATCATCAAGTTTCAGTATGTCATTAGCACCACTTTTGTCATGTTCGTGATTTATTATTGGATTAATTTAATCAAACAATTGCCTATATACTCAGCAATCCAAAAACCTAATATGTGTAGGCATTTTCGATCCAAGGTTTTGCTGCTGCACTGAAACCAGCCCCGTTTGCGGGACATATTTTAAGCGTTGGCAAACCAAAACCACCTTATGGCTCACTGCGATGAACGTGTTCTGGGTCACCGGTGTTACTCTCACTGGAACGATTGCTCCTAAACAGGAGAAGGCGTTCAGGGAAGCCACCGTCGTCTTTGTTGGAGCCGTTCTGAGCGTGATCGGAGATAAGTTGGTTGATGCATATTTACATGTGCGGGTTGCCAAGGACTTGTGGGAGGCGCTCGAATCTAAATTCGGCGCAACCGATGCTGGAAGCGAGATGTACACTATAGAGCAGTTCCACGATTACAAGATGGTTGAAAACCGTTCTGTATTGGAACAAGCTCGTGAGATACAGTGCATCGCTAAGAAGCTTGAGCTTCTCAAGTGTGTGCTACCGGGCAAATTTGTCGCGGGATGCATAATCGCTAAGCTGCCAAATTCCTGGAGGAACTTTGCTACTACTCTCAAACACCAGAGGCGTGAATTCTCTGTTGAGGATGTCATCGGCCATCTGAGTGTTGAGCAGAATTCGAGAGCAAAAGACTCGCACGGAAAGGGAAGGGACTTCTGTCGCCAATATGGTATAGAAGAACTCCGGCTTCCAGAAGCCCAAGGGGAAAACTGTTGTCCAACAGAATACCGACTTCAAGAAGAAGGGTAAGAAGCCCTTCAAGAAGGATAAGATGAAATGTCGCTGCTTCACTTGTGGTTCAGAGGAACATTGGGCTAACAAGTGCCCGAACAAGTTCAAGGCAGGACAAGACTCCAAGTCCGTCAACATGATTGTGAGCAACAATGAGAATGGGGCATCCGGGTACGGTAATTTTTTACTGTATTTTCAGTTTGTCAGTCTAACGATTGGTGGATTGACACGGGTGCAAACATTCATGTATGTGCTGACATTTCATTGTTTTCTTCTTATCAGTTCACAGGGAACAGATCCGTACTGATGGGGAATGGCGCAACTGCTTCTGTTCTTGGTGTTGGCACGGTCGATCTGAAGTTTATTTCGGGAAGGATCGTGCAGCTCAAGAATGTGCAGCATGTCCCCGCCATCAAGAAGAATCTCGTTAGTGGCTCCCTTCTATGTAGAGAAGGGTTTAAGTTGGTATTTGAGTCTAATAAAGTAATTGTTATGAAATATGGACTATTTGTTGGAAAAGGTTATGAATGTGGAGGTCTGTTCCGCTTTTCCCTCGCTGATTTTTGTAATAAAGTCGTGAACAATATTCATTCGAATGTTAATGAAACAGAAGTTTGGCATTCACGTCTTTGTCACATTGGTTTCGGTTGTATGATGCGGCTAGTAAAATCGAATTTAATCCCGAGTTTCACTTTAGCCAAAGGTTCTAAGTGTCATTCGTGTGTGCAAGCAAAGCAACCTCGCAAGCCCCATAAGGCTGCGGAGGAAAGACACTTGGCACCGTTAGAACTTGTACATTCTGATCTTTGTGAGATGAATGGTGTGTTGACTAAAGGTGGAAAAAGATATTCATGACACTGATAGATGATTCCACTAGATATTGCTATGTATATTTGTTAAGCACTAAAGATGAGGCTTACACTATTTTAAAATCTATAAGGCAGAAGTTGAGAATCAACTTGAAAAGAAAATTAAGCGGTTCCTGTCAGATCGTGGTGGAGAGTACTTCTCTAATGAGTTTGATTCTTTCTGTGCGGAACATGGTATTATTCATGAAAGGATGCCTCCCTATTCGCCCTAGTCAAATGGGGTTGTCGAACGGAAAAACCGTACTCTAACAGATTTGGTTAACGCCATGTTAGATACATCGGGTTTATCCAAGGCATGGTGGGGGAGGCTATATTGACATCATGTCATGTCCTGAATAAAGTTTCGACAAAAGACAATGAGATTACTCCCTATGAGCAATGGGAGAAGAGAAGAACGACACTCTCATACTTACGTACTTGGGGTTGTTTGGCGAAAGTCAACGTGCCGATCCCCAAAAAGCGTAAGCTTGGACCAAAGACCGTGGACTGCGTTAATTTGGGCTATGCTAAGAATAGCGTCGGTTATAGATTTCTTGTAGTGAAATCTGAAGTACCTGACGTGAAGGTCGGTACAATTCTGGAGTCTAAAGATGCTACATTCTTTGAGGATATTTTTCCTACGAGAGATATGCCAAGCACTTCTAGACAAGAATCTGATGAGACTCCTGAACCTGCCATTCCTATGGAATATTATGAACAAACACATGATGAAAATCCTGAGAAGGATGACGAGGAAACCCTTGGTAGGGGCAAGAGACAGAGGACTGCAAAGTCTTTTGGTGATGATTTCCTTGTGTACCTTGTGGATGACACTCCCACTTCTATTTCAGATGCTTATGCGTCTCCGGATGCTGAATACTGGAAAGAAGCAGTCCGTAGCGAGATGGATTCCATCATGGCTAACGGGACATGGGAAATTACTGAACATCCCTATGGCTGTAAACCATTGGATGTAAGTGGGTGTTCAAAAAGAAGCTTAGGACCGATGGTACGATTGAAAAATACAAGGCTAGGCTTGTAGCCAAGGGTTATTCCCAAAAAGAAGAGGAAGATTTCTTCGATACTTATTCACCAGTGGCCAGACTGACCACCATACGAGTATTACTCTCGTTGGCGGCCTCGCATGGTCTTCTCGTCCACCAGATGGATGTTAAGACGGCTTTCCTGAACGGAGAGCTAGACGAGGAAATCTACATGCAACAGCCAGATGGCTTTGTAATAGATGGTCAAGAAGGAAAGGTGTGTAAGTTACTGAAATCTTTATATGGCCTGAAACAAGCACCTAAGCAATGGCATGAGAAGTTCAATACAACTTTAACCTCTGCTGGTTTTGTTGTTGATGAAGCTGACAAATGCGTATACTATCGCCATGGTGGGGCGAAGGAGTTATATTGTGCTTGTATGTTGATGACATACTGATCTTTGGGACCAACCTCAAAGTTATTGAGGAGGTTAAGTCATTTTATCTCAGAATTTTGAGATGAAGGACCTTGGTGTGGCTGATGTTATTTTGAACATCAAGCTACCGAGAGATAATGAAGGTGGGATTACACTGTTGCAATCCAACTATGTTGAGAAGATTTTGAGTCGGTTTGGATATTCAGACTGCAAAATTTCTCCAACACCATATGATCCTAGTGTGCAGATTCAAAAGTTCACTGGCACAGCTAAGGATCAGCTGAGATACTCTCAAATAATTGGTTCACTCACGTACCTAGCGAGCGCTACAAGGCCTGACATCATGTTTGCTGTGTGCAAACTGAGCCGATTTGTTTCCAATCCGGGTGATGTACATTGGCGTGTTGTTGAAGAATTATGCGTTGTCTGAAAGGTACTGAGAACTATGGACTTCACTATACCGGAAGCCCATCAGTGCTTGAAGGTTATTGTGATGCGAATTGGATCTCTGATGCTGATGAGATGAAAGCCACAACGGGTTATGTGTTTACCCTTGGAGGTGGTGCTGTTTCCTGGAAGTCTTGCAAGCAAACGATCCTGACGAGATCGACAATGGAAGCAGAATAAACAGCATTGGACACATCTGGTGTCGAAGCAGGATGGCTTCGAGATCTGTTGATGGACTTGCCAGTGGTTGAAAAGCCAGTTCCGGCTATCCTTATGAACTGTGACAATCAGACAGTGATTACCAAAGTCAAGAGTTCAAAGGACAACATGCAGTCCAACAAACATAAAGAATGAGATTAAAAGCTGTCAGACATTTGAGAAACTCGGAGTGATAGCACTGGATTATATCCAGTCGGCTAAAAATCTGGCAGATCCCTTTACTAAAGGGCTATCACGTGTTGTGATAGAAAATGCATCGAGGGAGATAGGGATGAAACCCACATGAGTTGCCATGGTAGTAACCCAACCTATGTGATCGGAGATCCCGTGAAGTAGGACCTGGGAAAACAAGCTAGTGGTTAACTGAGGAGAGTACTTTTACTAACCCACTCTGTTGGAGATGCACTACTCTCGGTAACTGTATGGCAGGTTGACATTCGTCTTAATGTGTTCCAAGGCTTTGTATAAGCAAGATGCTATCCTACAGAGTGATCTTTGGAGGAACACACATATGAGCCCGACTGCTGGTCACAGTCTATGAGATTGGGTTGATCTCTAGTAAGTTCATGAATAGGTCAGGAGTGTGACTAATATGCTCCACCCGAGGGGTCAGCCTTCGGCAGCCTAGTACTGGTAAGACGTTTGGTGAAACTACTTTACGCCAAATTGACAATTCAAGGCATATCCATTGTCAGTTGTGAAGGAGTGTAGCTATTCGCTCTATGTGGAGCTCAACCTTAACAGGTCTCCACTGAAAATACTGGCATATCAAAACAGTGTTTGGAACAGAGAAAAACATCATGGGTCTTTAGGATTTGGTGGAGGATTGCTGAAATATTGTTGAAATATTAACATCTAACATTTCCAGATAAATCCCTAAAGGCCCATGTTGTCACGCCTCGCCTCGTCGCGACGTGCTCGCGCGCCGCAGGTTGTCGCGCGCTGCAAGTTGAAGCAGATGAACGGTCAACTGAAACGTCTGCCTTAATGGAAAATGAATATGTACTGAAATGTTTGTCTTAAGTGTTCTTAAGTACGGTAGTTTTCAGAATTCATTGCGAGCTGAAACGTCCGTCTTAAGTGCTATTAAGTACGGGAGTTTTCAGAATTCATTGCGCTTAATGGAGAATAAATTTGAGCTGAAACGTTTTGTCTTAAGTGCTATTAAGTACGACCGTTACCAGTCTCTTAATTCTCCTCTTAGTTGCGTGCGTTTCCGTTGGCCTTCCGCCTGCGTGTGTGCCTATATAAGAGTGGTCGCTCCTCTCCAGCAGACACACCAGAAAGAAAGCATCTGCTTGCGCCGCCACCATAGTTCCTTCCACCTACTGTTGCTGTCATCGCTGATCCCATCGCGTCCACCGCGTACACGGCTGACGGGAGAGCAGGCCTCCGAAACTCCGTCTCTCCGGATCCTGTACGGGAGAGGGCGATTAGGTTTTTGGGGAGCGTCTCCTACGCGACTGCTCGCTCCCATTCGTCTGCTTCATCTGCATCAACTACGTCTGCGTCATCTTCTTCATCACTATGGCCACCGACGCTGACAAGGAGAAGGCTGCTGCTGACAAGAGGATCGCTGACGAAGCCACCGCCTCTGCTGCTGCTGCGGCCAACTGGCCTAATGGAGGGTACAATATGTTTATCCCTCTTCTGATTATTTTCATGTCTGTAGTACTAGGAATATGCGTAGATTTTCTACTACCTGTCTAGTACGTAGTTTTATCATCAAGTTTCAGTATGTCACTAGCACCACTTTTGTCATGTTCATGATTTATTATTGGATTAATTTAATCGAACAATTGCCTATACTCAGCATATAATTGGCTCTTTTTACATTCTTTCGCTTGCCACGTATGGTAAATCTTTTGGATTTTTTTTTACACCCATACAAACTTGACATTCGACTTTACAAATATGATTTTTTTTCCACCACACTATAAGAAACATGTGTGAGTATTCAATTGACTCTTTCATATATTTTTTTCACTTGTCACATATGGTAAAAAAAATCATGAATTTTTCTACGCCCATGTAACTCTACAGTCGGCAATGCTATGTTGTAGTAATTACAAATATGAATTTTTCTATGATATTACAAGTTTCGTTTTTTTTTCAAATACCATTCATAATAATTACAAATATTTTTATGTTTCTACAATTGACCATGTTTTACTTAAATATGTTTGATATCTTTTTTACTTCATGATAAAGAAAATTAACACATGCATGGATCCTTTTCTATTAGCCTATGAAGAAAACAAAAACTGGCATTTGTCATTAGAGGAGAGAAAACGTTCAACATAACTGTGAATTAATTAGTACTAACTAATGGAGGAGTCAGAATGAGCATGCATGCTTACCAGAGAGAAAAACAGCTTTATAGCCGTTGGTGTTCTGGATCAATTTTTTAAAGCCATGCATGCATCAAAAAGTCAAGAATGCTTTAAATGCTATTTGTTGTCCAGCATTTATTATCCAGCTATTAACTCCGCGGCTGGTCCATGCGACTCATATTTTCTCACGTATAAACACGTATTCATAATTAATATACTTTACACGTCATTATTGCTACTTTGATTCCGAATCACAACTTGGTTGCTGACCCTTGGATTACATCCGCACGCGTTGCCAGAAGACAAAAGTCTGGGTCAATCTCACCGGCCGCTTAGATGGAGACCGATTGCAAAAGTTGTCATCTCTATTCTAGACCATAGTCAGGATCTCTAGGCGACTAGACGTCTTTATTATACCAAAATGTCCTTGTCCCCATACAAGTCAGATCTATGACCTAGATTGTACTCCATAGAAGTTAGATCTATGACCTAGATTGTAATGTGTTTTTAATACAGAACAAAATTGAATTCAACTTCATCTCCTTTTCCAATGAATAGAAAAACTAAAGCCATGGGTTTGTACCAATACCAATGGTCCAATACAGTACTTCACACGGCCGCTAGCAGCACTCCAGGCCGGAGTTGTGTTTGTTAATTCTTTGGCTTGCCGTTCAAGTTATTCGATTAAGTTAAGTACGCCTTGGGTACCTCATTGTGTGCATTGAATGAACCGATGAGTGTTGTTTCTTAGCGCGGTTTCATAGCATTTTGCTGATATGGCATACTAGTTAATGAAGAAAGAGAATGAGGTTGTACGTGGCCATAGGCAAAAGAATGGTTTTAGCCCAATCATATGCATGCATGAGACCCAAATCATTAAATGTAGATACAAGCCATAAGAAACAAAGCATTGAACTAGTTGTATCTTAAATATTTATTACTCCTATAATATCGTGCTAAGAAACGGTGCATTGGCACAGACCTAAATGGTACAGAGCAGCCTTGGTCCGGATGCTATGTTTAAAATAAAGGGATCGGAGGGAGTATAATTTTGTGTTTTGGAGGATGGGGAACATTATTGAATTCTGAAATGATACCTCGAAGGAAAACCGGTTCCATGAATTATTAAATCCGCCAAAGTTGAGTGGTCGCTAATGACGTAGAATGTGATCATGGGTACAACTGAACTGTTATTACTACATCAAGCATGGAATGGTCTTGATTTCCTATCAAAATCATGTCGATCAATGATGCAAGCTCATAAAGGAATAGAGAAATGTGACTTGTACATTGTGAGGAATTGTCCGTCATTAGAGGATTATGACGATGTCATTGAGTGAACAGGTTGCTTATATTGCCAAACTTATACATATTTATCAAGTTTTTGGCAACATCAATTTTATGTTCATCTTAATATCTTTATGTGCTTAACGACATGTTTCATTTGAACCATACAAAGTTCTTGTGAGTACAACGATAGGAACGAGAGGGACTTAGACGATCTCGTCCCTATCATTATATACCTTGAATCTTTGTACTGTTCAAATGGAAACTGCCCAAAAACACAGAAATGTATTAAAATCGACATAAAAATGATGTGGCTAAAAAACCTGATACATATGTAGAATCTTGGTTATAAGCAATATGTTCACTCATGACATCGGCAGTATCATCTTAGCATGGACAATTTCTCAATGTACAAGTCACAATTTTTTTTCCTTTATGAGCTTTCATCATTTAATCTACATTCTCTTACAAGAAAGCAAGACCGTTCCATCTGGTGATGCGCACCCAGGCTCAATGTATACAGATCAGAATTCTCTTATACCCGTGATTACACAAATTCACCATCATAACGACCACTCCACTTTGGCGGATTCATTAAATATCAAGATGTAGTAACACTAATGACCCTAGGCCTAATATAATTAAATACTCTGAATTCTGTGATGATTTATTGATCGCGGGAGAGCCCAATATAAAGGAGGGATAACTTGGCTCAAAGCCAACTCAAAGGAGATGCAATCTGGACTCTGAAACTGAATCTAAACAGGACTCTGAACCTAATCCGAATCTAAACCTAAATCCTAACCACTTTGGGCTGCACCAGGAGGTGGTGCGGTCAGGAGCTGGTTCCCATACAGGTCACACCAGGTAATTCACGAGGGCACTGTCAGCCTCATAGAGTCATAGTCCCGGCGTCCATTGATCATCTAGCCAGTTCTCGATAGCACAATACTGCATTTCCTACTCCATTCTCCTCTGTTGCCAGATGACCCAATCCTGAACTCCTAGCGGTGATGTGCAATATGGACTACTTATACCTAGCACCCAATCTCTAACCATCCATAGAACACACAGACTCTCATTCTCATCTTCCTAGAACTCACTTCACCAAACCAGTACCCTTCAACATTAGGAGATCATGCTTGGACACTTGGCATCAAGAAACTCCTTGAGTGTGCGTGCTCCTTTCTGGCTACCCATTAGCTCTGCTAGCTTTTCTATTGGTAGCAGGGCCAGCTCCGCCAAACTACTGCATCCGTCCATTATTGCCCTGTAGTTGGAGTCCGTCACCCCGGGAAGCCTTCTCAGGAACTCGATCGCGGACGTGTTGTAATTCTCAGCCCTGAAAAAACAGAATTCCATTTATCCGTAAATCAAGCATGTTATCGCTATTATTAATTATGCTTTGCCACATCGAGCAGGTACACGAGTTACCTCACGTCGTCTTCCACAACTCCGTCCTCCGAGGGCACACCCACTCTCATGGCCTTAGCCTCATCGGGCTCATCCTGGTTTGTTTTAGCGACATGAATATCTGTGCCGTGGCATGCAGGCTGCGGGACCACACTATGCGGAGCCGAGGAAAATGCAGCACTAGCAGTGACAGCTTCGAGATTATGTTTGTCGGAGAACACATCCCCAACTTCACTTGCAGACTGCGAGAAAATGAGCACAACGGTAGTAGTTAAGTATATTATTCGGAGCAACCGGCAATATAATATATTAAGAATTCCTTCCATGTAAATGATTTATAGTTTGCTCACATGACAGGACAGTCCTTTTTGGAGACCATCTGTGCATAAAAAATTAGCATAAAATACCTGAAAGGAGAAGCTCTTATCTTGTGAGAACTCTATCAGAAGCACTGGGATCTTGTAATACCTAATCATGGTCTCAACCTGATTGTAGAGACGACCGGAAGCAAAGCTTTGGAACAAGTCCGCGATACTTTTTCTTTCAACACATATCAAGGGAGAAAGAACATAGTCACCAACTTCCAGGGTCACCGGTATTATTCGAATACCCTTCTGGTGTAGTACATTCGGAAGGCTACTCATGAACTCCCGCATGTCTACAATAATCTAGAATACAGTGCTGAACATTTTAGCAATTCCGACAGAAAAAAAAGACGTATGGTTCCTTTCTCAGAATAAGAATAAGGATCATTAGAGTCACCTGCATCTCCTTATCTGTTGGCTTTCTACACCAGCCTTTCTTGTTAGTGAATTCTGAGACAGAATAGGTTCTGGTTCATTTGCCAGAGATGGTCCAATGCAACGGCCACTCTGAAAGGAAATAAGATTGTCAAGTATGGCCATTTCACTACCGTTATGCAGCATCATTCACACGGTAAATACTTAGCTAAGGTCAAAGCAGAAGTTATGGCTAGGTTGCAGAAATTTTAATAATGGAGAGATTCTGAAACACCACTGATCAACAGGTATCATCATCAAAGACTTTTGTCTGATCAAGATTCAAATGCTTCATTTTCCCAGCGAATGCTGGACTCAAACTTTTGCACTTGAAGATTCTTCATAGAAAAGAAAGTAAACTCTCAACTTTTTTGATGGGTTTTCTGCCTTGTATACTCGACTTCTCTGACAAAGGTTATATCTGGATGGTAGACAATAATTACGGATGGTTTCCATATGTCGAGTACATGCTGGTCGCTGTCTAGGGCATAAAATTGCACAGGCAGGCAGCATTTTGGCGTCAATCAAGTCTTCAGCATTGTCAGCAGTGGGGGCTGGAGGAGTAGCAACTTCGGCAGACACCTTAGAGACATCCGATCTCAGATTGATCGTCTGTCTTGCCTGATGCTTCAACATCAGTAACTTGGCAATTCTCATTTTCTGTAGTACTTTTCTTTTTTCTACTACTGGCTTGTCTCTTTGATATTATTTTTCTTTGATACCCCCTTATTTTCCCTTTACAGAACCTCTCGTGCTGCAGCTGGCAACTAAATCATCCTTGGCAGCTGCTTCTTTAGTTAAATTGCTTATACCAGAAGCGGCAGCAAGTAAGGCATAGTCTCAATATTGCTATTACTTATGGGCCCTGCATTCTCACTCGGCCCTGCAGGAAATTCCCCATCCAGGATACCAAACCCTTTAGGTTGCTGAGATTGTTTCTTCTTCTTCTTTTTATGTAATCCATGCAGCTCAGCTTTCCCAAGCAAGTACTTCTCCCACTCTTCTCGCATGACCTTGTCGAAAAGAAGTAAAGTGCTATTAAGAAGAATTCATAAGGTTAACCTAACAAGTAAAAAGAAACTTGCATTCACACAGTTAAGACAGATGTGCATGCAGGACTACAACATAAATAGCACTGAGAGCATGTAGATTGATGTAACTGTATTAAAAACAGGCGGCAGATCCTGCTGGGGACTCTTTGATATGCATTCTGCAGCTGCAAGCATGAGCGCTCATCTTTGCACGCTACTAAGACTATGCCATTTTCATCAATTTCTTCTTCATGCATGACACCATCTCTCTTTCTCTGTTCTTCTGCTATCTCTTGCAACAGTTCCTGCAAGATGTATGTAGGATATCAGGTAAAAACATTTCTAATACGAGTGAATAATATACTTAACCAATTTAATAACTAGGGGGAATTGCTACAATAACAGAACAAGGAAGTAGACTATAGTTTACTTTTACACATAGCACAAAATGTAGGTGGAATGGGACAAAAGCTTCAACTAGATTTAAAAAGGATTTTTCTTCTGTAGCGTGTGAAGTAAATAGTGCTGCCTGGAAGAAAACTGAGAAAACGAATACTGAACCACTCACCCGTAACACTTTCCACTTTGGTGCTTCCTCCAAAACCTCTTCCAGTGCATTTACCTTCTGAGCGCCATCCTTGCTAGTAGTGGAATCCTCAGTTTCTGCAGGAACAAGAATCGTCCATATATTAGATGTTCTCTTCCTAAGAAAAGCAAAGTATATGCATGGAAAACAGGGACTAATTACCAGTTTCTTTTCCTTTCTTGCTACTACCGCTCGTCACCTTCCTCTTCTTCGTTGGTGTGCCCTTGAGATTGTAGTAACCTGTGTACCATCCGGTCTCATAACCTGGTAAAACACGCCTTTTTGCGAGTTCAAATATCTTGTGACTTGAATCAGCCAAAAGCCAAACAGATCGAACACCTTCAGATGCTCTCAGGGTGTCCAGATACTTCAAGTATGTCACAGCATACCATAGCCATCATCTAAAGAGAATGAACAGGATGCCTGACAGTCCATTTATTTGTACAATTTGTGGCATTCAGCAATATTGTACATTTTTTCTTCTGTGGAGTGCCAAAATTGAGGCTCTGGAATGTGGTGGTATAAAAGCGTGAATTACCTGAGAAGATAATCGAGCAGCTTGCGAAGCGTCCTCAGGTCGGTGACGAGCTGCTTGGTCTTCTTGCGAGCGTGTGCCAGATGGGGTCAAGCTGCCTCTGACGATTTCGTCGAATGACTTGAAGAGGCCCTTGTCGACGGTGAGGTCCTCCACATCGACCTTGTTGGTCCGCCTGAGCTCCTTGAGGCAGGCGTCCATTACGTCGAGGATGGCGGCCTGGATGCCCACCATGGGCTGCGTCATGGGGACGCGGATGTCAATCACCTCGGGCGGGGAGCGCTCGAGGTCGCGGCGGCGAGGGACGTGGAAGCGAGGCCACCAGGTGAAGGCGTCGGATGTAGAGGCTCTTCATGGCGCGCTCTGCCTTGGCGAAGCCCGAGATCATGGCGTGGGGGCGGTCGGAGAAGGCGTAGACGGGGAGGAGGCGGTGCTGGCGCAGGAGGCGGGCGATGAAGGCGTCGGAGGAGGTGTCGGATGCGCGGTGGGCGGCGAGGAGGAGAAGGGCCTGGACGCGGGAGGGGAGGAGGTGGGAGGTGAGGAGGTCGGCGGCGAGGACGCGGGGGGTGAGGAAGAGCGCGACGCCCTCGCCGGAGGAGTAGAGGCGCGACGCTGGTTGGCGGGGAAGGTCGGAGGCCAGTCGTGTCTGCGGAGCTCCCCTCACTTTCTACGAGGCAAGCTGCGGATTTGTCCTTGAGAGTGTCGGGGGCGGAGAGGATGAGGAAGCAGCCACCGCCGCCGCCACTGGAGAAGGATGAGGATTGGTGGTGTAGGTGGAGGAGGAGGGTCGCGGCGAGGGAGGCCAGCGGGAGGCCCGAGAGCACCACCAGCCCTCCATTGGGATCCTCCAGCAGGCCGCCACCACCTGCCTCCTCGAACGGAAGCATCGGCAACGACGGCGACGAGATGCTCTCTCGTGTTTTCCCTTCCACGACGACTCTTCTTCCTTTTTTTCTCTCTTCAGTCGTCACTGGGCCAAACCGCCTTAGGCCGTGGGCCATCTAAAATTGCCTACAACCTATTTTATCTTCAAAATTCACTATTATTTAAAAAAACTTCAAAAATTCATTCAACAACAGTTTGCAAGAAGGGGCTATGTGACTTGCGGACACAGTAGGCTGACATCAATAAACACTGCCCAACAAAATAAAACAGAAACAGAAACAAGAAAATGAACAAAGGCTGGCTTGCTGACAGATGTAAAATTGCAGGCCAGTCGTCCTGTTTCATATTCTACCTCCTCTAGAATTATTTCTTTCTTTACAAATAATTTCTGCTTTCATCTTTTGGCACTAGTGACATCATGTGTCTGATTTCATCTAAGTTTCCTTTCCAGGCTAGTCCTAAAGAAAGAAGAAATGACAAGCCTGAAATCAGCAGTAAGTTCAAGAGCTTAGACAGCACTAGCATTGCTTTTTCTTTCACCTTGAAATTACACAGGGTTTTCTGAAGCTGACGGTTACATCGCTCCAGTTGTCTGTGCTGGTCGGCAGCATTGCCTCTCCTCGGTGATGGCCATGTCTTCCGGCACCACGGATCCGAAAACA